>JAOUQW010000049.1:16694015-16715077 GCA_028565825.1 Olivaichthys viedmensis
GCAGCCCTGTGATACACCCATATCCACACACACGCACACACACACACACACACACACACACAACCGCCCGCCAGACAGTGAGAGAGGGTGGAAAGCAACTTTCAGCACAGGTTTAAATCATTCAGTCATTGGAACTTTAAGTGCCTCAAGAACTACTTGGCTCACATCCTAAAGCAGCAAAGCCGTTATTGTACTGTGATCCACCCTCTCATTCTCATGTTGAAAAGAACAACATCAGCAGGTACAGCATTGAGGAAACTCTGCACGCTAACTCAACAAACCCAGCAGGCACTCTGAAACCGCTGAGAGCCTTCTAGAACCTTCCGCTTCCTGCATGCAGCAAGCCTCACACACTCCCCAAACCTTAAACAGATCTAAATGGAGACGTGACACTAAATTATTCAGGGATGTGGTTAATTAAAGGTTTTTGATCATATGTGTATGAACACACTCTTGTGGCAGTCAGTCTACTGATTATGACATTTTGGCTGACGATTAATTGTCAAGCCCATAACTGCAATTAACTATTTAAATGTCTTTTTTTTTGGTCAAATTTATGCCACTTTTATAATAGAAGCATAACAGCAGTGTAATAATTTACATACACAGCCAGTAAAGACATGACACAAATAATAACTTAAATATATAAACCCTATTACTGAAATACACAAATAGGCTACTGGACAATAAACAATGTACTATCGCAAGAACTATGTAAATAAATAATGTACTATTCTGTACTAATGTACAAAATCTACAAGAGTTTTAGAGAGGGTGGTTAAGTTACAACTCCACTAAATATTACTGTGTTACACATGGTTCCAAATAGTTCTTAGATCAAAGAATAATGATTAAAATGTGATTTGATTAAAGCGTTAAAACAAATGAGAATGAGCACCTCGTTTACCAACGACACATATTTATATGGAAACATGATTGTAGAATCTAATGATTAATCACAATTACCTCAAATAATCCCAATAAGTTCAAATAATTGCGATTAGGCGATTATGTAATAACTACTATGAGTACACTAGATGTCAGTAAGGACCAGCGGGGGTCTGTCGTAGTGAGAGCTGCATAGCTGAGGAGAGGTGAAGCGTCTCTGCGTTGTAATTACTTTGCTTTCCCACAAAGTGCAAGGGGAACATTCTCCACTTGTGTGTTCCCAAACGAAGATCCTGTGTTTATGCTGTTTCTTTTCTTTTACTCTGTGTGCTACCACCCCCACTCTCATTCTCACTGACTACCCCACACTCGGGCTCCTCTTGATTTTATCTCCCTGAGCTGGCCGGAGGGTTTCGAGATTTGAAGAAGACCACTATAGCAATGGACAGCTAGAGTCAGTTTTCTATTATGCCTTGAGGGAGGAATGCAGGAATACACACAGACCCACACACACAGAAAAATAGAGAAGAGACATAAAGACAGAGAAGGAAAGGAAAAACATAAATAGGAAAGGAGTGAGAAAAACAGGAAAGAACAGAACAGAAAATAAAGTTTATTTTTTTACCATGAGGTACTGGCGTGCCAGGCACACAGAGTCAATGGTGCCCTGGATATAGACGGTGGATTTTTTCTGTGGGCAGTTGGGATCGGGAAAGTGCACTTGGGCGCCGGTTCGCTGCATGATGTGCTTGATGTTGCTGCCATTGCGGCCCATCATGGCAAGATGGTGCTGAGGCGCGATGTCCAGTTGTGTGCTCACTGTGATGGCGCTGGCCAGGCTCCCGGCTAAGTGCTCCAACAACACGGCTGTGCCCCTCTGCAACACAAACACAAAAAGTGCTTAAGAGACATGGCCGTGCCCTCTACACACACTCAGCAACACAACCACAAATGCAGGGTCATGTCTGCCAGTGACAGGACATGGACATCCCTGGACCTCAGCATGAAAAATACAGCAGCAACGTTCTTGTGCATCTTATGAAACATAACTGCACAACATATACCTGTACATATCTATATGTACTATATGAACTATATAACCAATGGAGAAGGCTGCATCTTTCATTTAATTTCTGGATTACTTCCAGCAGTACATATTTAACCATATACCATATACTAAAGTAACTGTACACACCAGTTATTACACATAGCTTTCTTGTGTTTTTGTAGTGCAAATTCCATCCTTTATACTGTATGTTAGTGGAATTTATGTTGACACTAGCTCCAATTAAAAGCCTTTGTACGTCTCATACTCGATACCTAAATAAGGAGTCTGACTCTGAAACACACAGCCTTCTGGATGATCTAGATTTTTTGTTGGTTAGTTGTTTAACAGGAATAACAGGAGGAAGTACTGCTTTTTCAGTGGCTCCTCTGTCCCCCATTCGCTGTCTGCAGAGGCACATGGTTTTGGCATGGGTATTGCCACCCCAGCCCTCGGGACATACCAGGCATAGCGAGTGGCCCGCTGGGGCCAAATCCAGACCTGGAACCGCTCTGCTGAGGAAGGGAGGGGAGGATCATGGAAAACAAAGCAGGCTCCAAGCCCATTCCTGGCCTTTGGAGCCCTCTCTCCACAAAGCATGCAGGCAGCAGCCACATTCAGCAGAGCAGCCCCAGTGAGAGGTGGGTTTCTCCTATATACTGTAAGCTTCAAAACGAGTGCGTACTGCAACCATTTTTGTAGGTTTATAACATGTTTATAGCAAAGCAAAACGCCTGGACCTTTACAGAAGTCCTTTTTCATCTAAAGACCAGGGATGCATCTGCAATTTCAATTTAATAACAAAGTTGGCAAAAGAAGTAAGCAGGTTCATTCTCAGTCTTTAAATGTGTGTGTTGTACATACCTTTACAGCTGCAATGTTGTTCTGGGAGCCCCTCACCACGCCGGTAGCACCATAAAGCCGAGAACGCTGCTTGAAGGCCACAGAGATGTTGTAGGCCTGAGAGATGTGCTGGATGGTTGGAGAGCTGGGGTCAGGGTTTAGCTGTACTATCACTGGCAGCTCGAACATTAACACCAGAGGCAGCAGCTCCTGAAACAAAAACAAAAAAACTATGATTTGGCTGGTGGCCATTTACTGAAATCTTCTACACAGGATATCTGATATCCGCTCGGTATAAAATTTGGTCAGTATAAACGAGAACCAACCTGGCGCCATCATTTGGGACGTGTGACCTTGGTAAACTCTGACTGTGTATACTTTGAAATTTGCCCAAACCACACCCAAAACCACTGCATTTGGCCCGCAGCCACATTTGGAAAACTTTTAAACGCTCCGAAGAATTAAAGTTCTTTGCTAAATTCCTGCGGTCATGGACGCATGTTATGAAGAACTCCAGAAAGACAAATCCCTGAACACACGGATCATGAGCAAAAACTTTGCTTCAAATTACCATCATCTATAATTTTGATCCTTCATAATGCCCTAGAAAGATGAAAAGGGTAAACAAGAGCGGCCAGTCAGACCCTTAACAAAATGCACTCTTGATCAGTCCCATATGCAACAGGGTCCGTGCTCGCACATGCATTCTGTACCCGTGGCCAAAATGAAAGGCCTTGTGAACCCCTTCTGATGTGGTAAAGGAAGGAACTTTCCTTAAAATGTGGAGGCTTCCATCCATCAGGCCGAGCAGAAACATGCAGCCTGACAGCAGTCAAGGACAAAGTGCTTACATTTTAAAATTCCAATGGTGCATGTTAGCCAACAATTTCTCCCTATTCTCTTGGGGTTTAAAACCAATACCCAAGTACTGATTTTGTTAATAAAAGCATCATATTTGGATTTTTTTTACAAATTGTTGGGGGGAGAGGGTGGACTCGATGTCTGAGTTTAGCTTTGGCTCGGGAGAATCACTAACTGTTATGCATTTGGTTTTCTGCATATTTGCTGAGGCAACGCTGTTAACAAGAGGCTTTATAAAGCATCTTGGCTCATAACAAAGGAATGAACTCTGCTCCATGAAGAATGCGAGGCTAATTTTTAAACGGCCTAATCTCACTGAAGCGTTGAAAAAACAGTTTAAATCTCCGAAAGCCAGTAAGACACGTGGTTTCTGTTCATTTATACTGGTTAGACCTAGAAAGACAACTACAGTAAGAGGAAAATACTTCTCGCGATAGTAGCAGTGCCTTCCTGAAAGCTGATGAATATTAATATCGCCCTGCAAAACTCATGCTGGCAGGAAAAGACAAAGGAAAACGTAACATTTCAGTCTCCTACTTAAGTGGGTCAGTCAAACGCACTCCATCTCTCTCTGTGCTGTCCACTTTGCTGTCAAGATGAATGAGAAAAACTAAGACAGGCACTCCTTCAAAGACAGAGAGGAAAAGGGAAAAGTGGAGATGATTGGAGTGGTCAGGAGTGGAATTTCCAGCAGCAGAAGTCACGCGAGAAAGATGGAGAGGGAGAGAGAGAGAGAAAGGGCAGGCTGCTTGTTGGTCTTTCTTTCCCAAGTATATGTTTCACCCACATCACTTTGCTTATACTTTATAATTCAGAACCCGCACTTGGACTTCCTGGCTAACTCAAAGGTGCTCATTTCTTACAAATTGCTTTAAAAAACAACTGTAAAAGTTTGCGATTGTTTCTGGTGTAAAAGCCTACACTTAATTGGGACTTAGTTTCTGAACAAAATCCCGGAGAGAGCGGATCTGGGTCTTGATGTGCTTGTTTTTCTTGGTCGGCTGTTAGGAGGAACCTCAGTAGGCTTGTAACCCGAGGAAAGAGCCCGGGTGCAGCTGAATCGCACCAGAACAGCAGAAACACCCAGCCAAATGGCCCAGGACGTCTGGAGCTTACAATTTTTATAAGCACAGCTCCGGGTCACCACCATGTGTTTCACATCATCGCGTTACCAGGCAGGGCCGTGTTAAGTCCAGGGTCTCAGATGTCAAAATCTCACGTCTTAAACTTGGGCCCTGTTTTTTTTTAACCATATTCCCTATATTTACATGCACCAAAAAAGTAGTGACTTCTACTTAAAACCTAAAGAACGATAACTGGTCTGCTATAGCAGTGGTTCCCAAATCTGGCTCTGGAGTCCCTTTGCCCTGCATATTTTGTAGTTTTGTAGCTCTAAAACATCTGATCCAACAAATAAAGTAACAGCCTCTTCCGTGGGTAGAGCAGGGGTATTGTAGGACAGGGGTATTGTAGGACAAGGACTGGAAACCACTATGCTAAAGGACATGTATTTGGCTTTGTAAAGGTATCACCAGCAGAGGGCGGCACTTCAAGCTTCCAAATGGAGGCTTTTCCCATATTCACAGAGGGTGAAAAATTGATTTTTTATCAGTCAAAACAAAGTCATTCATGTCAACACCTCCATCCCCAATGACATGTTCAACAGCATTTGACCTCCACTCCTCACCATTCAACTCCTGACCAGGACAGCGTGTTGGACACCAGTCCAAAGCATTAAATAAGAGGCGAAGGAACAGGTTGTGCGTCCTCATGCAGAGAACAGGTCATAATAAGCAGCAATAAAGCATTTACAAGCCACTGTTGGTGTTTTTCACTTACCCTGATTCTGGCCCGGGCCGCCTCCACTCCTCCCGGCTGGCCTGCAATGGACACCTACAGAGACGGAGACAGAAAAGTCACATTACCGAACACGTGCTCAGTGTGTGTGGGTGTCCGCCAAGTCTCAAAACAAATGTAACTGATGTTTGTTGATCAGTTTAACTATCAGCTCCGAGTCAAACAAAGCGATTACCTAATAGAGGGAGATGGGTGTAACTTGGGACAAATAATAAAGAGCGTCAGACGTTTTACGAAACTGGAGACACAGCTCAAGATGTTTAACATTCCTACAGTCTCCTTTAAAGTGAAACATGTGTTGTGATAATGAAATACTGCATCTCTCAAAAATACATAAACGAGAGCCCCGTTTCCAGGTTGTTATCGTTGGTGCATGATCAGGAGCCTGGACATTTTGCAGCTGTAATCAGTGGAGTATGGGGTGGCCAACACTTTTCTTTATTGCACTCTGTCTGGCTTTTATTTACCTGTTAACACGTAGAAGCCTCTCTCTGCGTGAATCAAGTCGGGAAACTCATTTTACGTCCGGTTACTGGAGACTCTCCCCCCTATATTTCTCCTTCACCCTCTCGGGAGCTCTGGGCTCATCTAGGAACATTACTGAGATGACTAGATGCTTAATATTCCTCCTAATTTCCAGGCCACTCGAGGTTAAAGGGAGTCAATGAGATATCCCAGATCGGACCTCTAAATTTCTGCTCTGTTCACTCACTTAAGCTAAATGCAGGGTAAATGCAGGGTGCATGTGTTTACATGTGTGTGATGAGATCAGACCTGGTTACTCTTCTCGGCCTGGTTGTTGCGGTTGGAGTCAGGGAAATGGATGTGGCAGCCCGTATCCTCCATCACCTTCTTGATGTTGTTGCCTCCTTTGCCGATGACATGCGAGTGCTCGGTGTGCGCAACGTCCATCTTCAGAGTCACGCGATTGCTCTGCATCAACAGGCAAATAAATGTGTTACTGTTGCGAGCACGGAACGTACGTGCACTTAAGCAGATGTCGTGGAAGCCCTGGTGACCAAGAGCAGCACCGTTAAACTTGTCAGTAAAGTGCTGATATAGATCTATGAGCTCCAGGAGTGAGTCATAGTTTCCCATTTGGAATTAGGCTTGACACAGCCCACTCTGTCCTCCCTGCACTTTGCATCCACTTTCACTAAAACAAAATAAGGTAGCCATCGGTTTCGGCCATCTTGAGCCATGGTTCAATTAAGGAAGAACAGTCACGTAGTCAAATAGTCTTATGAACAACTGTCCAGTCCTTGAAAATGTTCAGAAAAAAACTCATGACATATCATTTTATAGATACAGAATTTTTTTTCCTAGATGCTACAAAGTATTACTTCCTACATCTGCCAGGCTTTCTTTGCGGTGTTTCGGGTCAGGGGGGCATGGCTATGTCTGCACTGTACAGACATTGCCACACCCCCACTTTATACAAAAAAGCATGGAGGAGTACTGCATTTCCATCTGCCGTCTGTGGGTCAGTAGTGAGCATTGCTACTTCGGTAAGGAGCTAAGTTTTCTGTGAAATTAACAAACTTCTTTACTCTAAATATGTCGACTTGTGCTGTTGAAGGGTGTTCAAGAAGCAAAACCAATCTACATTGACTTTGAAAGAAGCTAAAAGTGCTTAGCAGCTAAGGATTATTTAAAGGGGGTGGGCTAGTGAATAGGCCATGAGCGCCACCCATTAATTCTTGGGAGTTATGTCCTCTTAAGGAAATATAGTATATAGCATATAGAATGAAAAATATAGTATATAGAAAACATAGAATACAATTTCTGAAGTATACTGTAAGTGCATAGTACATATTTCATAGTATACTAAAAGTTTACTTAAAGTGTACTATTTTATATACTATCCTTGTACTATACTTGCAAATAAACTTATTACATGTTTTGAGTTTAGTCTGAAGTTTCTCTAATACACGAGAAGCTGTTGCATCTTTTTGAATGCTGTTTATCTATCTAACTTTGCAGGACACCTGAACACTTTGATAGACGGGATAGATGAAGGACACCTTGGCAATGTCGGGATTCAAACACACGATCTCCCGACCACAAGTCAAAATGTTTTATAACGTTTAAAAATTCTGAAATGTTCAATACTTTGTTCTGTTTTTTGTTCACTGGTTAGTTTCATGAGTCAAGTCACAACTGTGAGTACTGCATTATAAAATCAAGTTAATATGAATTTGAGTAAAGGGGGCTTTAAACCTTTTCTACAATTACAATTTAAAATGCTGGTTAAACATTTATTCTTAGCCTACTCTATAATACTGGATTAAAACGTACATTAAAAACCTAACTAATAGTTTACTTGGCACCTAGTCTTCTTTCTTTCAAGTACACTTAGAAATACTTGTATATCAAAAGTTGACTAGTGTACTTATCTCCCAGTATGCTTAGACAGGCTAGTAAATCAAAGATAAACTATCAGTGTACAGTGTACTTTTCTCCAAGTATACATTAGTATGCTCACATTAGTGTAGTTTGATAAACTTGTAGTATACTTGAATAAACTCTTCTATTTATAAGGGCCCTCCCTCAGATGGATACAGACACAATGACATCACTAGTCGGGCTTTATCCCGGCTTTTTAGCTCTGGCATGGCACAGCTATTAAATAACAGCCAAATGAGACTGTTACCCTTTAGGAGCTAGATGAATTGTGTAAATGGCTGTTATTGTTATTTCTAGTGCATGTTTGTTAATGTTTTATCCTCTATATACAGTATATAGTTGGTCTGATATCTATATGGAGTTTGTTTGAAATTGTACTTTTTTGATAATCTGGGGTTAGAGTCCAATCAGTTAAGAAGGCTACCTAGTCTAAATTGTGGCGACTGAAGCTGTTCCTAGATTACCACCAATGCATAAGATAGGGGACACAGATGTAACAAAGGTCAGAGTCCCGCTCTTACTCAGCACATAGACTGGCCTCCTGTAGTGATGGAATGTTCTGGAGATGTTATTATCATAAAGGAGCTCACCCCCCCCAGTTGAGTGATTACCTAACCAATGAGTGATCCATTGGCCAATGGGATCTGCTGAGTACAGGGTCAGTGACTGAGAGAGACCTCTGAACTCTGTGTAGACCCAGCTGGGGTCTCAGAACAACAAAGTTGCAGCCCCAGTACTGAAGTTTCTGCAGCACGGAGGACATGTTTCTTTCTACAGATTCAGTACTGAGGCCAGGATCTGACTGAGATGATCTACAGGCAGACACCAAATTATCATGATAAAATACAACACTAGGATAGTATACAGGTGTGGTAATTCTATTGTGTCTTAAATGCACACAATAACATGACTGTGACCAATAGTCATAGTTTATTTGTAGTTTTTTTTGGCAGTTTATCCACTCATACACTGCACATCAAAAGTTTGTGGAAACCTAGCTTTTCAAATAAATGAACATATTCTTTGTTGGTTTGCAACAAATTAGCATATTAAAGATTAACAAGGGTTATGTTGAGGAAAAAAATCAATAATGTCTCTTATGGAGGTGACTGGACACCTCGCTTGAACCTTTTGATCCCACTCTTCCCAGAGCAGCTTGGGTAACATGGCAGGCCATTCCATTACAGACAGCTCTGCCTGATCCTTCTACAAATATCTGTTGCAAAGCTTTGAGATGTCGAGCCACTGAAAATCAAATATTGCTTGAAAAATGAAAAAAAAAAAAAAAAAAAAAAAAACACGTTTGCTAGGCAGTGTAATTAATAATTAATATAGCAGATGTCTGTATCTCAATGGTAATTAAGCAGCGTGTATGTACTAAAGTATAAACTTTACTGACAGATTCACATGTATATTAGGTCCCAAGTTTTTCATTGGTATTAATTATTTTACTGATTAAGTTTTTAGAAAAGTAGTACATGTCAGTTGATTTAAGACATTCATCTGTAAAAGCTATGATTCATGTATATGACTCACAAAGTCATATGGAACGTTGGCACTTAAGTGCACCTATCAGAAATTAGACTAAGCCACCATAGTATACCAGCACAGACGGTTAAATCATAGAGGAAGCTCGTGATTTAATGCAGCAGAGTCCATAAAGAAGCATATCTACCATTATCCAATTACTTAATGTTGGTAAGCTAACTAATATCACAGTCGATTAGGTTTAATCAAATGGTGAAGCCAAAAACCAATCACAATTAAAAAACGATTAATTGTGCAGCCCTACCTATGTAGCTTAGGAAGTGCTCACCTTTGTATCAAGGACAGACATGATCTTCTCCTTCGCTTCTTTCACATTGTCCCTTTTCCCGCTCACTTTGATATGTGGATCTGCAAAGCAATGGTTTAACATCATCAATTTGAACACTGCATTTTGCAAGTTAACTTCCTACCATTGACCTTTACCATATCATCACAGCGTGTGGTGTGTTTAGTTATTTAATAACATGAAGAGTACTTCACTGTCAAAATAGCACAATAATTGCATTCTTCTGTGATCCTGCATTTCAGCCATCAGTCTTGCTGAAGTGAAACAAACATCAGGTCTGAAAGTCGTTTGATACAGAGTTATATGAAGAACGTCGGGCTCCACTTCTGGTTACAGCCAGGCTACGTTTGTGTCATTACAAACAGCTCTTCTAAATCATTTCTGATGCCTATAAGAATCTCATTGTGCTCGTTAAATTTCTCATAACTAATTCATTACACAGGCTCTTCACACTTACACTTAAAAGTACAGTACAGACAGGGGTTAAATTGGGCAGGAGTGCACAGCTCCACCACCTCTGGTTTATGTGAATGGCAAGCAGAGCTGAGCTCCGGTACTATAGTTTGATGGATATGTAAATCATTACTACTACAATCTTTCTGAAATCTAGTTGACCATTCGATGTGATCATTTGCACTGACAGACAACCACTATACAGCTACACGCTAGCTACACTAATGCCCCGATCCCTCCTCTTCTAACGTATCATGATCATTCGAGTCCCTCACTTTTTTTGCCGCTGCATGTTTATAGCTATGATTCCTGTCGTCCCGCCAATTTTCACTAATCCTTCCTGCTGTTTCCTAGTTTCATATAACATGCTACATAAATTAGTTAATAATGCCACACCCTTTAAGTAGCCTGGATTATTTCTATCATGTTTTTCCATACTATAATGTTTTTCAAAGTACTTCCAAAGGATTCTGTCGCACAGGCAGCTAGCTATATAGCTAGCCTATTTTTCATAGCCAGATGAAATTGTTAGATGAATCAAACGTCTTCATACGGTAGGTCTATTTCACGTGAATAGATTTGTAATAAATTTCATAGGCTATTTGCCATCTATCAGTGCTTGTTTTCTATCAATATACGTTTTTTTTGTATTCCACTTAAAATAGAAAATATAAGTTATTCTGAAGTCACAATGGCAACCAACAAATTCCACTTTAGAGATGAGAATAAACGCAAGGCACCACTTTAATGCTAAAATGACCTCCATCATGCGTACTGTGGCCATTGAACTCGAGCATTCATTTCATAATAATGGCTTTCAGTGCCAGAGGCAATGAGAAAAAAAAAAGCCAAGCTGAATTGCTGTCCGACACAGAGGCGGATTCCTCCACCACAAAATCCTGCAGAACAACAGTTCGCTGCGATTAGGTGAACTCTCCAAATGGAACTTGCCAGAGTGCAGCTCAGTCTGCTTGTCGTGCATTGGTCGACTATTAGTTAGCCACTACTGACCTTGGTCTAACTGCATGTAATGCAACCAGTTTCTGTGGTCGAACTCAAGTGCTCACTGGAGGTTTCTCTGTTTGCACTGTGGTGTCAGGAGGAACTTGGGAGAAAAGCAAAAAATAAATTGTGTATTAAATGGGCAGTTTCATATTAAGGGGCTAATTCACTGTGGTGTAAGTAGTAGGATTACATGCATGAAAGATCTCTCGATTTTAACTTTTAGCTATAATTCTTCTCAGCTCTCTGTCTTTGACTGGCGTGGCCTTAAATTGAGTATAATAGGATACTGGAAAGTGGCTAGTGGTTTTTACACAATTATAAAAACAAAGCATGCCTAGATAGTATTCCAGGGCACCAGCCAGACTGTCCACTTACTCATGCGCCGACCTCAAAAGTAGCCGTAATCATATCACTATGCAGTTCTTAAAGACCTACAATCTGGCAAAACCTATTTTTGGGAAGTTTAGGAGGATTTCTGCATAAATGTTATCTAAAAATAACAACAAATAAAGACAGTTTTAAAAAACAACAACAACAACATGCACAACACTTTACAGGCCCAAATATTTATTGAACAATTGTAAAAAGCATGTGAACCCTTATATTTAATAAAGAAGCCTACTTTATTGGCAGTAACCTCAACTACATGCTTTCAGTAGCTGTTGATCAGTTCTGCGCAACCTTTAGGAGGTATTTTTCCCCCCATTCCTAAATACAAAACAGTTTCTGTTCATTGCATGTTTTTGGACATCCTACCTGGCCTTCTTCTGATCACGCCAATGCATTTGGATGGCGTGCGTGGTCTGCTTTAGATCATGCCAGTGTATTTCAATGGGATTGAGATCTGGACTCTGACTTGGACATTCTAAAAAACAGAATTTCTGTTGTTGATTTACTTCTGTGTTTTGGATCAGTGTCATATTGCATGATCCAACCTCTTTGGAGTCTTAGATCACAGACACATGGCCTGACATTCTGCTATAGAGTTTCTTAATACAACTTGTAATTCATTGGTCCCTCAGTGATTGCAAGTTATCCAACCCCGAGACAGCAACACAGCTCCACACTCTCTATATCATGCTTAAGACAAAGTTTTGGTGTTGGTATGTTTTTTTTTTCTTCTTCAAATGCAAAAATGTGGGAATTTGCCAAATGATTCACTTTTTTCCTCATTTGTTGGAAAATCAATTTGGCTGTTAGTAAACTTTCCTTTGTAACCCCCGATGAACATGCCTCTTGTTTAAAAAAAAAAGTATATTCATGACCATGAAGATGTCATCAAGTCTGAGGGATGTCTGCGGAACATCCAGATGGCAGTGGATATGCACAGAGCAGCCAGTAGGTGCTCCAAACTGTTGAATTCATTGTTTTTATTGTAGTTTGCACTATGGTTGATTTAAATATCCAATCATACATTACTTGTGATTGAAAAACGCTCATAGATATTGGAAGAAAATGTTTGGTGATCTTACTAAGCTTAAGCCATCTTGGGGTCATCACTACACAAAGCATCACATGTATAGTTGGCCTGGAATCACCACCAAGATTCTGTAATTGGTGCACACTAAAAGTAAAGCTAGGTCAGGTCAGACCTAAAGCTACACCACTCTTAGTCTACTTCTTGCCAACATCTGGTCACTGGAAAATAAAGTGGAAGAGATCAGACTTCCTCTACAATGTGAAATGACCCTATTGACTGTTGAACCTTAATTTCCACAGAATCTTGCTACATGTTCTACAAGAGAAAATAATATCCTGAACCCTGTCTATTCAAACATTTGCTATGGCTGTGAGTCCTCCTCTGCCCCCAATTTGGATGACCAGGGCACATTTCAGTTTCTTTTGTTCAGTTTACTCCCAGTTGATCAAACAAATGAAGTCATCAGTTAAGACTGCTTAAGACAGTTAAGACTGACGCAGAAACAGCTCTCCAAGATTGCTTTGAATTTTCAAATTGGAGCATGTTTGGAGGTTAAGCAAATATCACAGAGTTTGAGTTGACAGTCACAGCTTACATCAGCAAATGTGTTAATGACTTAGTCATTGCAAAGAGAATAAATTAATTCATTCACTCATCTTCAAGAAACCCTTTTATTCTGGTTAGGGTTGTGGTGGATCCGGAGCCTATCCAAGGAACACTGAGCGCAAGGTAGGAATACACTCTGGATGAGACGCCAGTCCATCTCAGGGCGTCACACAAACACTCATTTACACCTAGGGCAATTTAGAGTAGGCAATCCGCCTACCGGCATGATTTTGGCAGGTCGGAAAAAGCCAAAGTAACCGGAGGAAACCCACATGGACAAGGGGAAGAACATGCAAAACCCTGCACAGACAATAACCAGAGCTCAGGATTGAACACTGGACCTTGGAGCTGTGAGGCACAGACACTACACTCTCACCAACAAAAAAGGTACTAAACTGTACCTTTTCTTGTCGCTGGGGTGGCACCCTCAAGGGTACATCTTTTCTACCTTTACTGTGTATCTTTTATCTGGGAAGGTGCATGTAGTGTACCTTTAAAGCTTTACTCTAAAAGTGAATTAAAGGTACAACAGTGGTCCTTAAGGTGTAATTATGTACCTTTAAGTATGTTTAAAGGTACACTATATTCACGTTTCCTGGCGAAAGATACACACAAAGGTACAAAAGATGTACCCTTGAGGGTACCACCCCAGAGTCAAGAAAAGGTACAGTTCAGTACCATTTTTTCTGAGAGTGTACCTTCTGCAGACATTTTTAATAAAGAAAGCCTGGATAAATGAGGACATGAGTTATACCAGGAGCTAAAAACTTTAATCAGATGACTAGGGAGCAAAACATATCCAGAATTAAGGAAGCCATCAGGTAAAGCTAAGACACCAATAGAGACTGACGGGTACAACACCAGCTGAAGCCTGAAAATGTGGCAAACAATACAAGCCATAATAGACTATAAAGCAAGAACATCCATGTCAATTGGTGTAGGCCTCTCTGCCAGACTATCTTTACACATTTTATGCTCATCGATCTTCTTAACAGAGACCCAGCCATTAAAGCTTCCCCTAAGAGGAGCTATCACTTAAACTGCCCACAGGTAAAGTGAAGAGGATTTTACTGAAAGTGAGCATGAGTCAAGCTGCAGGTCCTGACAACAATCCTGGCCCAGTTCTAAAAACTTAAACTGCCCACAGTGCCATTCAGCAAGCATATTGGTCATTGCCACACTGATATTTGCAATACTGTAGAGTCGTAAATAAACAAATAATAGCCCCCTAGGACTGTCTGCTTAGTCCCTTACTATGCACCTTGTACACGTGGACTGCACACCTTAGGTATACAGAGTAAGATTAAGTTTATAAATGATACCACTGTTTGTGATCTGATTACAGACAATGATGAGTTTGTCCTATAGGAAAAAGGTCAAGAACCTAGCAGCATGGTGCTTAGAAAATATACTGATCCTCAACATCAGCAAATCCAAAGACCTCACAGATTATTTCACAAAACAAGAGAGCACAGAATACACACTCATCTACATCAAAAAGAGCAGAGTTGAGTGAATGAAAAATGCTAAATTCCTCAAAGTCCATCTTATAGAACGTATCGGGATGGTACACACACATGCCCATTCTTGTAAAGGAAGCTCAGCAGCACCTGTACTCTTTAAGGAAGCGTAAATCTTTTAGATCAGACTCTCACGTATTTCTATACATTACAATCTGGTGTGAAAACTGCAAGATGACTGTAAGACCCTGCAGCTGCTGGGAAAACTTGGCCAAAGCATAACTACCGGCTCACTTTCTGACATCAATGACATCAGTACAAAAATTATCTACACTCTTAAAAAAAAGAACCCTGCAAGTGTTCTTCTAGGGTTCTTTGGATAGTTAATGGTTTTTAGCTTTCTAAAATGGTTCTACTTGGAACCCTTTTTAATAGGGAAACAATCAGTTGTAGGGTTCCACAAAGAACCTTTAAGGGTTCACTCAGAGGGTCAACCGCAGATTTGATTTTCTTTTTTCTAAGACTGTACAGAATAGAGAGAAAACCTGAAGAACTTAAGGGTGCTAGATGGAACCTTTAAAACAATATGCTCTGTCGATTAGGAAACAGCTTTTTCTTGCATGCACTGAGCTTCTTGAGCTCCTCTCCCCCTCAGCCATTCCGCCACGCCACATATTAAAGCACTGCAATTTATTTATTTATATAAGAAATAAGAAAAGATATAAGAAATCCTGGCTCCCTCCAGAGCAGAGAGTGTGCACACAGTGCAACAGCAGCGCTGTGGAGACAAAGCTGCACTTTCTAACAGAGTGCAACAAATTCAAACACTTACGCAAAATATACTTTGAAAAATTTCAAACCACACACCCTCAATTCTCCACCCTGACCAACACTGACAAACTGCCCATTCTGTTAGGAGACATGAGGGAGAGCAGTGCGAGGGAGAGCAGGACAGTACGTATCTGCCTGCCACAATATCAGAGACAGTGAGTGACCCACCCAAACACACACCCCCACACATACATACACACACACACACACAGCCCTGTTTGTCATTTTCCAGAGACTTATATTTTATGTATCTATAATTGTTACTGTTATTATTATTATTATTATTATTATCTTTACACTCCATCGTTGACATCTTGATACGACTAAATATGTTAATAACAGTTTTTGTTTTTGTTTTTCCTGTGATGCTTTGGCAATACTGTCACTGTATATGGTCATGCCAGTAAAGCTTATTGAATTGAATTGAATTGAATAG
The DNA here is from genome assembly GCA_028565825.1 of Olivaichthys viedmensis. Lineage (NCBI taxonomy): Eukaryota > Metazoa > Chordata > Actinopteri > Siluriformes > Diplomystidae > Olivaichthys > Olivaichthys viedmensis. The sequence continues at coordinate 16,709,961 of JAOUQW010000049.1, forward strand.
TCAGCACTGGAGTCTCTGTTGCATAATGACAATATTTATTACAAGTTGCACTTGTAATTTGTCTTGATAGCTAATCAAAGAACCTATAACTGCATATTTGTTATATAATACTGTACTGTAATGACAATAAAATTGACTTGAATTGACACTAGGGTTCTTTGCCACTTGTTTGATGATTCTATGGTGTGCCTTTCCACAGATCTTACTAGCAACAATGCTGAAGTTCTTCCTGACAGTGGACTGATGAGTTTTTAGAAATGCTTGTATAACCCTTTCCAGTGACCTTCAACAACTTTTCTTTGGCGGTCCACTGAAACCTCTTTTCATCGGGTCACATTGAACTTGAACAGAATCTTGTTGTGAAAAGCAGATTTTTAATGGCAGGGCAGTTCAAGCCCACACCTGAAACCTATTCCTGTTAGCCATCTTTCAAGAATTCATTATCCTAGGGGCTCACTTTTCCATCGCTGGCCTTAAACCATTTGCTTAATAAATCTGTGGCAATATGGAGTGTCGTGTGCACGGTTTGTTAATAAGATTGACTTCATTTGTTATTTTATATGAATATCATATTACATTTTAGGAGCCATTCAGAATCAAAACTTACAAACTAACTAAAACACTAAAAACTATGTATACTGACATACATAGAAGTGGCTTTGAGGAAGGAATGCATTGGGTTTGATTTAACGCACATGGAAAGCTGTCCGCCAGGTCTGAGTATCTCATAGGGAGAGATGCCTTTACACACTCCCAGCCCTGTCACTATGCTAGGGGCTTTAAAAATAGGCACATCTGGAGATGCTAATATACCTCCAAGACACACTGATCTCCCTTCCCCCCTCACTGTTCCCTCACGCACAGCTGGTTTTGATAAGTGTTAATGATGGCGTGGGGTACATCTGTCCAAATAAAAATCCACAGAAAAGTTTCTTTCAGCTGATTTCAGGTGTATTTTTGGAATGTGAGAGGAGGACAAAAGGACAGACTGACATATCTCTAACATGAAGTCATCCGTGCACCATAATTGACTAAGACTGATTAGAAGAGAATTATGCGTTAAAAGTCTGGCTACTGCTGCATATCTAAAGGACACAGCATTCAGAACAGGCCTCTTATGTACCCACATAGGGGACGCTGTGTGCTAAATGGGGCTTACTTTAATCAGGCGGCAGTGTTTTACTGGGTTGCTTGGAGAGGCCAATGGTGGATTATGTCATGTACACGGGGGCCCAGCTAATCCTAACAGTGCCACTGCTGGCACTGCATGAGAAAAACACACATACACACACATACACACCAGTTCAAAAGCTGTACAGAGAGCAAATGAGAATGAAGCGGTTGACATTAAGCAGTGATGTTTGGAACGCAGTACTGAAAAACAGAAAGTTGGAGTTTGTGTTTATGTGTACATAAGTGAATAAGCTGCGCTATTAGGTTTTGAAAAATAAAAGGTCTTATAAATCTCGTTTTAGTGTTTTACAATCTCGATTAACTGCATTAATCACATTAACAGGCACATTTGGAACCAGCAACTTGAACAACAACTTTCGCACACTGTGTGACCGAACAGATGTTCCTAAAACAAAACAAAATGCACTCACGCACCCTGGCGGAATCCACAGTGCCCCAGACACACTGTCCTCCACCAGAGAGGAGTGAAATTACATATATACATTAAGGATTGTAGGATGATTCTATCTACACTGAACGGCTCCATCTTTGACAGAACACTAGAGTCACACACTGCACTCTGCGAAAAGGCAGGAAGCTGCTCTGTTTTTCTATTACATACTTTGCATTGCTGCACTGCTATGAAGACACAGATGCCGCAGCAGAGTTTTCAAATCCACTCTGTTTTGGAGTCCATGAAACTTACTTCACCTCTATATGAGAGACCAACGAGTGTTTGAGTAACATTTCTGAAGGCCTCAAGGCAGAGGAGTGAAGTTTCCGGTGAGAGACCAACGAGTGTTTGAGTAACATTTCTGAAGGCCTCAAGGCAGAGGAGTGAAGTTTCCGGTGGGCCTCCCGGAAGACTTTCAATGTTTATTTCAGTTGTATATGCTGCATAGTCATGTGATTTCTGGCTTTTGACCCTGAATCTAATGACCACCATGTCCTTCAGTAAACACTCGAGCATAAAACACTCAAACTGGTGCAGTGTGTGTGTGTGTGTACCATCCCGAGCTGGACAGATCACCATCAATGCACCATATGTGGGTAAAACTATTTGTAGCCCATGGCCATAATGTACCCCTTAGAACAATCTAAATCAATAATATCCTGATTAGCCATTGGATTTGAATGATATTGTCTGGAATTATTTATTCATCTCTTGTCGTGAGAACCAGTTTATATAGAACAAGACAGGCTCCTTAATACCAACCATAAAATCCAGAGAAAGAGCCAAAGATAAAATTCCAATGTCTTCGCCATCTGGTGTCACAGTAAAGCTTCATTCTCTGCCCTTCAGTACCCTGTCTTCAAATGTAACAGAGTCATCTCAGAGGGAGCAATTTATTTGCCCTGGGGTAAGAAAGAGCGAGGTGATCCTTGCCTTAAAAAAAATTTGCTGACAAAAAGACCAAAAGGTCTTCATTAAAAGAGACAGACCTTAAATTCCCCCTTGGCTAACAGGACCATCTAGTCAGCGGCATACCAGATCACAGCGCTCCAGCAACCTAGCAGGATTTGCCATGGAAATAGCAACCCGCTCGGCTGCCATGCAGTGTGGGCCAAGCAAGGGGAGCTGCAGAAATGGTACGCTTCAGATTTGTTTTTCCAGCTGCTGCACCCCTGCTCTAAGACTCAGGGGGAGCCTGCTCTCCTGCTCTCCTTGCAAATCACTCCATACAAGCAAACCCTGATTTACCAGCAGCTTCAGATTGGACTGGCTCGCGAGGGGCAGAAGAAGAGAAAAAGAGAATTGTCAGTTTTTATTCAGGATTTGTGAGTGAGTGGATGGAGAGCTTGGTCCAGAGTACAGTCAAAACAACAATCCATGTTCTGGCTAGATTCAATTCCATTCTTTGATATTGTGATAATAGAACTTTGTAAAGGTTCACATGGTTTTGACGTATTTTCATATTTTTGTTGAAGGATCCAAACTCTGCCAAAAGAGTGTTCCACTACTTAGCAGTGGATCTATTGTTTAACCAGCTATTTATTTATTTTTATATAGCAATACAATTTATTTAAAAATACCCAATATACCTTATCTTCATCTCATTTATTATCATGCAAATAGACACATAAATGTATGAATGGATGAAAACAGAGACATAGAACTCCACATATTTGAGGATTCACTTGATGGCAGGTGAGAGTGTAATTAAGAGATGGTAGAAATACGACAGGGTCTAAAATCACCTTGCGCTCCATATTTACAAACCCTAATAATGTTTTTACATCTTTTTCACCTCATTGCTCTCAAGGCAATGAAAAAACCCGCACAAAAAACATGATATCTGTAATATAAATATGATTTTTAGGAATACATTTTCCTGCTTATTAAATAAATGAATCTACACATTTTTGGTATTGATCCCCTTTTAGTAATCATTTTAAATTGGTCATTTTTACCCAAACAGAACAGAAGGCTTATGCTGTCTGTGTTACAATTACATTAGTGGTATAGGCTCAATAATTGCTAAAGACGGCTATAATCAAGACATATTATCCAGACACACGTTTCTGAATAGAAAGCTTAAACGTGCATTTTCAAAAATGTTAGGCTTTGCATCTGGGGCTCGGCCAATGAATCTGAGAACAATCTTTCTGTGCTTTATAGTTACAGCAAACAAAGAGTCTGGAGAGTTTCCCACTTTACTGACTGTCGTTTTAAATTGCGTACTTCTCCATCAGCTAGAAGAATAATGTAAAAATTACTTTGACCCCAGAAAGAGGTCAAAATAGGACCAAACCACATAGGACCAAGGCAAAAATAGGACCCCACTAAAGATTCACCAAAATTTCGGTCACCAAAAATGACACTTTGTTTTTTGGCCAAAAGAGTAAAAATGCTGAAAATTTAGGTTACTTTAAATTTTTTAAGATGCACATATCAAACAACAGTTTTCAAATCATTTTAATTGATATGAGAATAAAAAATAGTGGTTAAAAGTAACTGTTTCCTTTGTTCTCACCACCAGCAACTTGTTCTGTGTTGCCAGATTAGTTAGTTGTTCTCTATCGAAGTTACATTTCGGGGCTGGTTTACACTAAACTTGGGCGGGTTTTAAACCACGCGATGAACTGGGAACCGTGCATCCAATCTAGCAACCTGAAGTCATTACCTGATCTGTGTCCCTGTCCAATTTACACAGTGTATGTCTGTCATTTCCATGCATACACATTTTCTGACACTACCAGATCTGTACTGTGCCTTTGTAAACATTTTACAGCAGTTCCCAATTAAAACTAGATGCTCCCCATACCAAGGGCAGGGTAAGGTGAATGACATAGGGTTTTTGCGTGCAATAAAATACGTTTTTTTCTTCTTCATTTTTACATTGTCCTCTATGCTTAATATTTATGTAGTGGAAAAGGTGGGAAAACATGTTTTAATGCCTTTTAGGGACCTCATGTACTAGCATACATGATACATGAGCTTATTAGACAAAATGTAGTTAGTAAATTGAAAAGATTATATTTATTACAAAATCCAATGCTGCCAAATCAACAGGGAGAGATAGACAAACAGGGAGAGAACGAAAAAATGAGCAAGATACTATATCAGTGGGATGTGAAAAGGAAGCTGGAAGCAATTGATGAGTACAAAGAGCAGATTAAGGAAGGAAGCCTCAAGGTGAGGCTCGTGGCGAGGGCATGGAATGTTCCAAAAGTTGCATTGCCGTATTAAGGGCACCATAGGCCACCAGCACACCAATGGGAGGAAGCTCTACATTTCTCCAGTGGATGAGTCAGAATTAGCTGATCTCATAAATAAGCTTAACATAAGTGAATGACAAATAGGTTTCGTTAAAATAAATCAATCAATCAAAAATACATAAGCTATATTATGCATGGAAACTTTTGATATATACAGTCAAGCCGGAAAGTCTGCACACCCCTTTCACCTTCTCCACGTTTCATTACATTACAGACTTATTCTA
>JAOUQW010000049.1:16716172-16729324 GCA_028565825.1 Olivaichthys viedmensis
ACACGATTGGCTGATTAGATAATTGCATGAATGAGAAGGTGTACATGTTCCTAATAAAGTGCTTAGTGAGTGTATATTATTCCTTCTGATATGATAGTCAACATCTTGGAGATTTCAGAAAGCCCTAATGTGTTCTCAAATATTCCAAAAGCCAAAATTGCAAATGGTTACTTGAGTTCACCCTAATTGTTTACCAGTGCTGTTTTTTTAGTGTCATGTAGTTTTTTCATTTAAGGTTCATTCAAAAGCATAAATTAGAAGCTTGTTTTTTTTTCTTTTTCAGTTTTGCTCCATCATGTCCTGAATTTCATTTTTGGTCAGGAGTTTTCATTGCAGTGCATCACTAGACCAAACCAAAACACGCATACAGACTCTCACATATAAGAGAGAGGATTAGAATAGTATAAATTAATAATATAGAAACATATGGTTTAGCACGTGATGAGAATTCTCCACTGAAAGCCATATCTTTTCTACAGCTGCTACACAATAAGGTCTGCTGAGGTTAGTTGGAGCTAAACACTGTCAAATGAGTTAAACAGACAAGAAGTTTCAGTGTTACCCAGGATCACCTCGGAGTGTGTGGAATGAAATGCATCCTCTTGAGACACATAAGTGTGCAGTTGGCAGCGGGTCCACAGGAGCAGGTATGCAAATATTTCAGACAGAGGATTGTCCTTGCTTGTGTGTTTAAAGTGATTGGACAAATGATCATACCTAATTTGACAGCTCCTTGGCAAAGCTGGTAAGTTGATACTGAGACTGTGAAGACTTTGGGGAAGCCGAAGAACGTCTGCTATAAATTAGTAATGACAATAATGAGCCTTAAAATAAAGAGGTTTTAGACATTGGAGAATGCCAGGGTAGTGGTATTCAGTGGATAAGGTTCTAAGGACTGCCAGACTGCCACTGTTGGGTCCTCGAGCAAGGCCCTTAAACCTCATCTGCTCTGATTGTGTTCTGGCTCACTTGTAAGTCCCTTTGTATAAAAGCATCTGCCAAATAAACAAATGTAAACATGAAAGTTGGCATGTTGACAGAGCATTCCCTGCACCCTGCTTCATAAGTAAAGCTAACTCTTTTGTTTAACAGTAGATGTTGGCTAGTTTAAAATATAAAAAGGAGTAGAATTAGTATGAGTTCAACATATTAACTACATCAGAGTGATGTGTGAAAACGTGCACCTTGTGACCAAAATCTCATTCCATCCAAACTGCTGTCGTCACTACTCACAAACACCAGTGGTAAACACCACGTCAAAGCCAGGAGAGTGTTTTGTTCTAGAGACAATATGCTGGACGTTTGGCCATGATAAGCTGCACACAGGCTCGCAGCGAACCTCTTACAAAACAACGGAGCCCCCAGGGGACACGGGTGTGCGACGCTGCGCCTGGTGCGGACCACATGTCTGAGGCCCTGCATATGTTTTTCATCCTTAATTAGCTGGGATGCTTGCCACATGCAGTCACCAGATAACGGCGAACGATTATGTAAGGTTTGTTCGTCAGTGCGGCCAATGCCCAGGGCCGGCGGCCAACAGGAAAGAATGCACGGTGGAATTTGAATGGCCTCTGACCTGGCCACAACCTCCTGCGTGCAGATTGCACAGATTGTTTTGAGCGTGTAAACTCGATTCAGATTTTAGGAAACGAATATGAGCTGTGTTTGGAAAAGATGACCTCTGCTTGTAGGTCATATGTTGCTTTATTTCAGCAATCATGATGAGTACTGGGGAATATAATGTGCTTAGCACATTAAGTTAAGGCCAATACTACATATGTTCTGCAATGATCAAGCAAATCTTAGGCTCAGGGAATGTAGCACTGAGACCGCTGCATACTTAGCACCAGACTTGCTGTTAACTGGAACAAACACTTACTAATGTAGCGAAAAATCTTATCGACTGTAAATCTGAGAACATTAAGCTAATAGCAGTGTGGAATGTATGTGCAAGCTGTTCCTTCTTGATGATAGCTATTGCAAAACATTTTCAGTATAAGGACAGCCGAAACTGAGATAACATGTGAAGAGCCCATCATCAAGTGCCAAGAAGATGCTGGTGCTGTTTACTTAAATAAACTTTTTTTTTATGTAGTGCTTTATGTAATACTTTGATAAGATGCATTTTTCTGAGTAGAAGCCTTAAGTGGAAATGGTTCCACTTCAGCCATGAGTAAGGAATGGCCTCACACACTTGCATTTATCTTCATGAGGGTTTTCTTTTGAACTATGCAACTATTACTTTAAATATCAATCTGTTCTTAACCTCAGTAACCAAAATTAAATATAAAATATAAATATAAAAACAATTTTTTCTCATTTTGATTAGCAAAATGTCCCCACAGCAGCACGGTTTTTATGCTTTTCGATCATAGGGACATCTGGATTCTACCAAGTACATACATGTATATATATACACACACACACACACACACACACAGAGAAATAGACAAAATCTTACCCTTCTTGGACTTTGCACCTATCTTCAACTTTGAAGGCCATGCAATCTGAGTATTAGTTTCCTCCATGACCTGTAAGAAAGGAAAACAGTCCCCCCCCCAAAAAAAAATTTAAAACACAGGTAAAGCCATCAAAATATACCAATGGTTATATCAATACACTCACAGTTTACAGCAATTACAGCATTACTTGTTCAAGAATATTTACATAAAAGACATTTTACGGCATTTTCATAGCACTAGCCCACATGGTTTCTAAACACCTTGGTTTTGGTGAAAGTAACAAAATAAATCATATCCCTTGATTGTACATTAAACAGTTGTCATGCATAATTTGGGTACTGAAGTTTGAATGTGAAATGAAAATACAATTGGAAAATTATGAATGCGCCCAACATATTATACAATTCCACCAAACTACAAACAGATCTTTTGAATCAGAAGTTGGATTAGAATCCTGCTGGACTCACATGCCCTCTGCACTTGCTCATGTTTGGAGTGTGTGTTGGAAGTGTGCTTGGAATATATTGGGCACCGTCAAAGTAAAGCTCGGATTAAAAATCTGCCCTGTTGCACCGACGGCTGGCCCTTTTCATTTGCTCATAGTGGTGAGAGTGAAAGACACACATTGTGCTTGGCATACGAGTCCACATTCCAGCCACTTGACTTCTCCTGATGGAATTAAAAAGTCAGGAGTACGGCCATTTAAGAGTTGATTAATAATAATCCACTAACTTCCCATCATGAAAAAGAAAAGAAAAAGAAAACCTGCATTCCACTGGAGATTCTGACTCACATTTTAAATGGCATTTAAAAATATGTAGGTGTAGGTATTTTCCCAGGAGGCAAGATGTAAATTCGAAGCAACAAAATTTACAAAGCAAACCTGAATCAAAAATGACTCAAACATGGAAAATAACTGAGGTAGGTAGTCATTTAAACAGATGACATGCTAATAAATTCTTAGGGCATTTTACAGACGTATCCAGCGCTAGCCCTAGAGGTTTTGAAGAAGTGAAAGAAAAAACATAGCACTCTTTGTCACGCCACTGTGCCGTTGAAAGCTGCCAGGCCTGCAGCGCTATGGCTCGACATCACCCAGTAACACATGTCCAGCTGAAAGAGGGAAACGTCCTCCAATTAAAACAATCCGGGCTGAAACACTTACAGTAAGAAAAGCCAAACTGCTCAGTTCCTTTCTGGAAACTAGGGATTTATTAGAGGGAGGGGGGAAAAGAAAAAATCCCTCCGAATATTTTCAGCATTACAAATGGAGTATAAAGGAGCCCACAGAAATTAGGAGAGGAAGGCTGCTCCATATGCAGGCCATAGAAGTGCTAGAGGTGTTTATGAATATGGCTTCATGTCCACCTAGCTGACTGCCATGTATTGGTCACGGTACAAGCGATGATCAGGCCATTTAGGCATGAAGACCTACTGTATTTACATCCAGATTTTTGCACAAACAGCCGGACATGCCAGCTTCCATACTGCAGTGGCACACGACCCAAATGGTGGAAGGCAGTGAATTTTTTTTTTTACATAACACTTTGTTTCCCTGTTCCAGGCTCATAATGTTTTCACTATGAGCCAGAAATCTTTACAGATGCCATTGAAGAGTTTTCAAATGGCTAGGCCCGAGACCAAGATGTAATCTATGTCTGGGCTATAAGTTCTTCACAAGGCACATATATGCGACTCTGACAGATGTGAGCCATGCTTCTGTTGTTGCACTGCACATTTTTTATGCTTCATTATCAATTAGAGCTGTAAAGACCCTTGCTGCCTAGGTGGCAAACTTTAACAGATGACTCTGGCTCAGTATCGCACTCTGACTTCACCTCGGGTGAGCGCTTTTCTATTCTGATGTTACTGCTGATTTTGGCAGCACCATGCCCATGTGAGCGGCGCTTTTAAACGGACCACACACCCTGCAGGAGGGCTAATGCAGGCATTGTGTTTTACAATGTTACAGGACACCACAAATACTTTCATATATTTTATGAGCAGGCATTAATTTTACAAATCCACCCCACTTACCTGCAATTCATGGCAGACGTAATCTCTCTGAATTTACATGTTAGGAACCGACACCAATGAAGCAGAAGCTGTTTTTTTTTCTACACCATTATAAATGATGTACAGTGTAACACAAGCATGAAAAATATGGGTAACACTTTACTGTAGGGCAGTGTTCAGAAGGTCACATGACACCTACATAAGACCTTCATGACAACTGACAAACATTTATAAACGCTTATTCCAACAGGCGTCGACTGACAAACATTTATAAACGCTTATTATTATTTATTGACAAAAGCAGCCTTTATGACAACTGATGCATGTTGGAATAAGTGTTTATGTCAGTTTATGTCAGTTGTCATGAAGAGCTTATGTAGGTGTCATGTAGCCTTCTGAACACTGCCCTACAGTAAAGTGTTACCAAAATATGCCAGTGATGAATTACACAGGCAAGGACTATGATGCATTTAAAAAATCCACACAAGACACTCAACAGTTCTAAACTGAATGAGAATCAGATCAAGTGCTACACATGGACCTGGCCACACTGTAACGATCAGATTCTGGAAGGAGATGTAAAATTTCCCATGTTATGTTTTTTTAATGCTCCAGCTGAGCTAAGTGTGAGAACTGACTGCCATGCTAGCTCTACTCTGGCACCTGCTTCCTGCTGCAATCCCACTAACAACAGCTGTTCCCTTGGTTCCAGAACCTGACTCAGTCAGGGTCTTAATGCACATAAACAGCTCTCTGCTGTCGTTATGAAACCCGTCCGTGCTAAAAAAGTGGCAAGACCATGTTCCTGGCTATTGATTCAGCTGAGTCTTCTGGGTCTACCGGGGTGGGTTAACTCTTAATGATTGGCGCAGGAACTCAAACACAGGCTGCACAAATGCATCAGGTTTTTGTACCCTGAAGGATGATGTGTTGGCTGGACCGCCCAGGATCGCAAGCTGGAAACAAAAACGCCATGGAGGTCCTAAAGGCCTTCTAAAACAAGTGGACTGGGAGGAAATTTCTTGGGCAGAGAAAGCTGCAAGCTCATAATCTCTCTGTTTTTTGTCTTTACACATACCAACAAAGATATCTCAAAAGACTCCATAAATGTCAATCAAGTCAGGGAGTCAAAACAAGAACTTTGGCGCCTTTTCTCGACTCGCAAAACAACATATGCCTGAAATATGAACCTATCATACACATTAAAATGGCTCGATCAACTTTCTTATAGAGGCCGCTCTGAGCTGTATCTAAAAAAAGGACCCTTTAACAGGCAAATGAGAAACCTCATTAATTATATACAGGATCATTCATCTAGAGACCTGAACCTTTTGTGCATGGCTTTGTGGACCAGGTTTCTCACTTTCAGTCTGAGTAATCATACTTGAAAAACAATATTAGTCAGCGCTTTGTGACTCATAAGACTAAGACGTACGTTACTTGATGGTATAATAAAAATCAGGCTTCTCTGGATCCAACACAGCCTTCCTAATATGGAAAACTCTCTTGTTCCATGCAGATGGTAGTGCACACTGTGACCTGATTATCCCTACATCATTGAATGACTTTTCTTCCCTTAGGAGAGTCCTGTAAGAGCAGAACTATAAAGCCCAGAGAACTGCAAACTCAGGATCCTCATGATTCCTTCCTATTTTTAGCTTCATTCACTTGCTTTTTTCTTCTTCAGTCAGATGGCTTTGGGCTGAGAGGGGTCGTAGTTTAACTCGTAAATAAGAGTCAACCTACAGCCCACTTTTTATTTCCTGTGTTAAAAGAAGTAGACAGGACTTACTCTCAGATTAAAGCTAAATCGTTAGCCCAGAGCATGATCTTCATATTACACACAGGCATTGTTTACAGTAGAGCTCCACTGTGATCGATGGGGCCACCGGAGGTCAAGTATACGATTAGTGCATCACAGATGAACTCCACTATGTTGAGCTAATAGTTTGGCCAAGCAGAGAAAAAAAAAACAAGCCTCTTACGATCGGAGTTCGCAAGGGCTAATAAATAACATTCCGACCACACACATCCAGTTAGACACATATACACCCTGGTCTGAGGTTCGGGAAAAAACCCTTGCCTCCTTTGTTTCAGGATAAGCAACCGTCAGAAAAAAAAAGAAAGAAAGTCAAAAACAAACCCAGGCCGAGCAAAACACTTCATTGTGGAGCTCAGCGGAAAGAAGGCAGACAGACAGTGAGCAAGGCAGTGAGGAGTCATCTGTTTGTAGGCGTGGGGAACGGCCTGGCCCACATCACAGGCCTTCGCAAATCACTGTTTCCATAGGATCCCTGTCCTGGGGAGATGTGTGTTTTTTTTAATTGGCGTGAGCTCTGAGCACATGCCGAGAGCCGGGAGTCTCAACCCTCATTCCGGAACTTACCTCACAGCCTGTGTACTCAATCCAGCGAATGGAAGAGTGTGTGAGGGGACGGTCCAGATCACAGTTTCCATGCACACACAGTTTTGTCGTGTAGCGTGGATCACTGTCTACATTTTTCTCTTGCGTCTAGGCAAAGTAAAATTTGATACTTGATGCTTTCACTTGGTTTATTTGGTTTTCTTCAATGACGGCATGTTCACCAAACTGAGAACATGGGAAAAACAAGTACTACTGTATGTGAAGCAAAATTAGACCATATGCTCAAAGAAAATAAGCTTCAAGTCTCTGGAAAGGTACCATGATGATAAAATATGAAGGTAAATCAATAAGGATTTCAATTCAAGGGAATTAACGTGAAAAGGGCCGTGACCTTTTTACGATTTCATATCCATTTCAAGGACAGATCCATGTGAAATAGTGGAATTAATAAGTGGAACACAGTACAATGTCAGCCTTTGTGCTAACAGGAGGAGAGTGTTTATTTAAACTGAAACAGAAAGTCAGGATTCTTTTACAATATAAGAAACTGAAAAACCACCATTAGGTTTTGGGAGCTGTCAATTATAATATATATATTCTACACTTTCAGCATTAGAGTGCATAGCTGGTTGTTATTGTCATAGAAAGTAGTAATCAGGACTTCAGCGTTACTTTAACCACAGTTGATTCTGAGCCAGAACATTTACCCATTGGGCTGATGCTTTCTGTCAGGCTTGAGTTAGCATCCACTACCAGATTGAGAGAAGCCCCATCTCATCTTAGATGGTGACTCACATGTAGTGTGGTGTTTACGAACATGCTTTCGCATTGAGCCCAATGAAAAGTGCTAATGGAGCCGTTCTGTTCCAGTACTCACACACCTGTTTCTCGTTACCTCCAGCTCCTCATCTAGCCCCACGACAAATTATTCCTGCTTTTACAATCTATCCTCACCCGATAAACAAGTTTTTCGGAGGGACTAAGGAGAGGAGGAATGCTGGTGAACAGAGGAGATCTGCTACACAAAAACCTTCTGTCTTGGAATGAAGCCCGAGTTAACCAAGCAATACTGATGATCAGAAAAGAATTTTGGCTTCATGGCGGTGCCCACAGATTTGTAGACGTATTGAAAGTCACTTTGATAAGATTGATCTGTTTATGGGATATTGGATGTCTGGTTTTAGTCTCAGTCCTGGACAGGTTGCAAGGGTAGAAAGTAACTCACTTTGAAGACTTGTGATGGTCTGATTCCATGAAACATGTTACATTGGTGAAACTGTTTTGGAAGAATATAAGAAGCAGAAGTGCTTGCAATTGGAATGTGAAGTGCTGAAAAAACCACTCATAGGAGCAGTCAGTTATGATAATCGTTCCCATTAACAACTGTGTGAAAAAAAAAAATGTTCTTTGATAAATGCATTAAATATACGATGAATTAGCTGCCTTCTAGTCTCAACATTTACTGTCATTTCATTAGACTGCAAGTCACGAAAATGAACAGAATCTTAAACAGCACTCATAAATCCTGACAAGGGGTTCCACTTTAGGCTCAATCACTTCAAATTCTACCAACAATTGTGTACCTTTACTGCCACATTTGTCCTAGTGGGCTCCAGGGGTAAAGCTCATAAAATAATAATACATCAGTTTACAGTGGTGCGCTAGTATCAACTGCTTTCAGTGGAAATTCTTGTGCATACGAGAAAGAAAGGTGAGGGTTCCTGAGGTTTAGTCTCTGTTGGAGACCTGATCTCAGCTCTCAGGGTAAGTGTAAACATCCATGGAGAAAGACTGAATCCCGCCATTGTGCTCAGCCTCGAAGCTGCGACTGCGTGATGGACAGGAACTCACTGTTGTGATTGAAAACACACATCATTCTCTGAGATGACAGATGGCCAAGCCAGAACGAATGGCAATCACAGCAGGAACAGTTCATCTAGCAAGGTGTGAATCGAAAGATGGATGGTTGTCTGTTTAAACGGGGAGAATCAATATTGATTCTTGGATTTTTGGAAATTTATTTTATTGTAACAGCCAATAATATCAACATTTAAAAAATATATATATATTGTGGTATGTGCAACTGAAACGCTGATAAGCCAGTGAACATGGTTCAAAATCTTACCACTGTTGCCACTGCTGCTGTCCTAGAATTCTAGTGGGTAATATGTTACAAATGTGTTTCTGTCTTTCTAGTAGCGAAAGCCAGTTTTAAAACACATTGCAAGGACCCAGTGCAGATATGTCGTCTCTGAAAACATGCGCTTTCCTCTCTATCAAATCCTTTACTTCTAACATCTACTAACTTGGCTGACAAACTGTTCAATGCACCATCTGTGACATAGTGAATGATTATTTGAAAAGCCAGCACTGACATTCCTGAAGCTCTGGCTGAAGCAGTCTGAGATCCAGGCCACAACAGGGTATATCCTGCAGAACAGGCCCACTCAACCTAGCCGGTTTATTTTCCCACACCTTTTAGGTTTACACAAACCTTTCAGGCTTCAGCGTGAGTGGGATTCTTCATTGAATCGGACCTACGGCAAGTCGAAGAGCGTATTTACTTTGAAGGCGTTTCTCCTTCCTGCCTGTAAAGTGGCCAGGTCTTCTACAGGAGTGGGCCACCTGCCGTGGTCGCACTCAGGTTCTGGCTTGCATCCCCCACCTCAGGGCTGTCTGGCCAGTCACACACATTCGCTCTCCTGTGTTTATCCACACTGGTCCTGCTAGTGTTCTGCTTAAAAGCTTACAACCATTTCCCCTATAAAGGCATCGACACAGGTCAAATGTGCTTGTCTTGGCTCAGGCAACAAAAGAATTCAGCAAAAACCTGTTGAGTTACCATTCACCAACTGGCCAGGGTATGTAAAAGTCATTAATCAGCAGTGCAGCGCCAATTTCTGAGGCACTTCAGGCAATCAGGCAAATTTGACTATTCTGCAACTTTCATGCTACCGGGTTCAACAGGGCAAAGTTAAGCATGTCCATATGTCATTCAGTTTTCACATAACTGTGTAGGAAATGTGATTTTGACCTATTTTATACCGCTACCCGGGCCTGCCAAAGCAATGTGGTTTCCCCTTACCTTCTGAAAGAAATCCTCGCCTCCGTTCACCCTCCCCTCGGCGGCAGCTGTGGAGAAGAATGGGACATTTTAGAAAGAATGAAACATCGGGGTTCACTTATGGATGTGTATTAACAAAAATCAGCACATAATATTAACACATTTTACCACATGGCCAGCAGTGGAAAAATTTAACTGGCATTCATTCAGGCAGGTAGAGTGCATGATCCAATTTCCTGTTCATTGGTATCAAGATGTCTCTGCGTCAAATGAGTGGGTTTGCATTAAGTTAAGGCTCGTATAGAAGTTGTGCACTTGAGTGGGTTTAGACAGCTTTATATTGAGTAAATTCCATGTTCTCCTCCACATGCATGGAGGGAAGCCATGTCTACGGGCAACATCAGCCACCCAAATTCTAACTTTGTAGAAACACCTCGTAGTAGTGAGGGGTTAAAATACAAAGAGGAGGGCTTTAAATTAATCTATCCAACATGGACATTGAGTTTGTATTGGCACAGGCCAAAATGGGCTGATTGGCAATATAAGACCACTAATCCATAACAGAAAGTTTAAAAGCAAATTTGGATCCTCTCACTACATTCCGCATGACAAATAATACATGTCTGAGCTTGATTAAAGATAATAATGATAAGGCTTGGAAGCACAAAAGGCGCAGAATTGACAAACCCGCCTGACCTACATTTGGTGACATGGCAAAATCCTGTTGCCACAAGCCCAACTAAGCCAGACAAATACTCAGAACGTATTTATATCCCGAGAATTACAGGGATGTTTTTAGAAGCAGATTCACTACCAACTGCACAAACCAGCACAGCACCAGCTGAATCTGCGTTACAACAATGCATTACAAACAAATCTTCCCAGCAGCCCTCACTCAAAACTGTAAAATGGGTCACCTGAGAAATAGTCACAGACATTATGGATGGAAAAACTTTTTAAAGTTTACAACATGTTTTAATTAATGTTTTAATAATCAAGCACAAAGCAAGATCACATCCAAAGCGTCTAAAAGAGTGGGAAGAGTTCAGGAAAAAAACATACACTTCCTCTATAAGCGAAGCAACATATTTTTTATTGTAATATGCCCATTTTGCAGTAGGTATGCAACGTCAACTGTTACAGCAATTTTCTGCCCCATGTGGTAAATTAACACTACAGTTAGCTTTGCTCTACTATAACACTATAAATCTCATAGCTGTAGAAAAAGCTTTAGCTTAGGAAACTAATAGAGTGCTAAACTACAGCAACACTACAGCAACACTAAATAAACAGGCCAAAAATTTAATAAAATTGGACCAACAGGGGCCTATAACAGCCCCTTTTCACCAATAAGCATAATCTTGAACCATTCTGTGCATTTCCATCGCAAAACAGCCAGTTCCCGAGCAGCAAACTTTATTAGGTTCCAGCACCCAAGTGGAACCAGCGACTTCAGGGTCTTGGTAGTGGGATAATTTCATTGCCATGAGAACACTTCAAGCAACTTAAGTTAATCAAGTTATTTATATGACCAGCAATTAAACTAATATGTGTACAGTGCAGGGAGGATTTGGAAATTGTTTTTATACAAGTAGCAAAATTGATCTTTTATCTTTGTGATGTGTGTAAATGCCCACATCTGATTATGTAATGATTTGGCTCTTAAACCACTGGATTCAAGGGTTGGTTCTTAAAAGGTTTGCTGGCTTCCTGAACCAGCACCGGCTCCAGCACCAACCCCGGCACCGTCTTGGTGGAAAAGGGGCATGATGTGCCATTTTAGAGCCAATACAAACATTCTGTAAAACAAAAAAATACCTGGTACATTAATGTGACATACAACAAAGTGTCTTTTTTTCCCCTCAGAGCTGACATACTTTAGGTGTCTCATACTCTGCAGCAAATTACTTCATTAACACACAAGTACTATTTACATAATTATAACCTCAAATAACATGCAAAATAGTAATGCATCAAAAGATTTCATGTGCAAGAACAAGTCATCACTCTTTTCAAGTCATTACTCTTCTCCATGTTCTTATTTTGAGCCAACTTGTGTATACAGAAGCCAAACCCACAAAACCCTCTGTAGTTCACAGAGAGTTAAGTATGGGACTTAGAAAGGTAAAGCAATGGGGCTTGACGTAGAGGAGTATGCCAACTCCAGCTGAGAACTTATTTACACCCATAAATCAACTGAATGATCAGGTCAGCAGGCAAACGTCAAGACTTTTTAAGCCAGTCGCCACATTTTTGCAGTGAATTAAAAACCATGGCCTAATGGAGCAAGTCTATGAATCATCATTATCCAACACGGTCTGTGAAATGGTTTCCTGAAGCAAAATTGGTCCCTTAGTGTGTCTTTGCTCTCCTCTCTGCAAAGTATAAATCCAGTTGAGTCTCATAAGGCCAACCTCTTTCAGGTTATTGATTCAACTAACTCTTAGCAGCAGAAATCTGTTGGTAGGTGACTTTTGCTGTTACCTTCATGAACATTAGATTTGCATAGAAAGACCATCACACATCAAACTCTGCATTACGGTGAAACCCATGGTCAAAACCGAAAGTGGCCAAAAAGTTCCAAATCACTAAGCCACCATGATATATTTCAAGTATTTCCCCCAATGCCATCAAAGTAGTGCATCTGAACTAGAGACACATTTGTGCTAGTGATGAATCACCTTCCTAATACCACACATTATTGGATAACTGGCTGAGGAAATGACTGCCTGCTGTTACCATGGCAACAACTAAACAAATGCAAGAATGCGCAGTGTTTGACGTGGTTCATGATTTTATCCAAACTGAACTTGCTGATCTTTGGCGACTATGTCATCACCTGCACAACTAATGTCAGGGAAAGCTTGCATAGGGACGCATGGTCAAGTGAACGCCAGTTAAATACATCACAGATAAAAAAAGAATCTTGAGCTCTTCAACTGGCATTAGAGGAGAGCAAATGGGAACATGTTAAATAAAATGGGCAAAAACACAATCACGTATGTGCAAGAGCATAATGAAAATGTCGAACAACATTCTGACAATCTAACAATACATATATCTACTGAGTAAGGTTATTCAGCTGTCATTCAACAACTGTAGTATGTATACAGCAAACTCTGTAATTGTCAGTGCCCTTCAAAAGAATGGGCAAAAATGATGTAATAATGTATAAAACAAACACTACACACAATAATTCACATTTTCCACTCAAACAACTAGGGGAAAAAAAACTACTTACCTTT
>JAOUQW010000049.1:16730246-16740641 GCA_028565825.1 Olivaichthys viedmensis
ACCATTAAGTACAATCAGGGCCGTAATAAAAAGTTTGAACAGTTGGAACAGTTGAAGATTTGCCAGGAATTAGACGCATGAGGAGGATGGTGAGAGAAGCAAACAAGAACCCAAAGATCACAAAGTTCTGAATTATTCAGTTTAGTTGATTTTTGGGGTTGATAAGATTCAAAATCAGCTATTAGACGTTGCCTCCATAACAACAAGATGTTTGGAAGGACCTCTGCTAGGAGGTTAAGACTTGGCCATAGATGGATCTTTCAAGAAGATAATGACCCCAAACATACATCCAAATCAACACAGAAATGTTTTGCAATGGCCATCTCAGTCTCTGGATTTGACCCCTATTGAAAACTTGTGATATGAATTGAAGAGGGCACAAACCTAAGAATATAAAGGATCTTAAAATATTCTGCATGGAGGAGTCCAAGATCCTCTACAAGTATCTCCAACCTTGTTAGACATTACAGGAAGAGGCGCAGTGTTGTTATTCTCTCCAAAGAAGGCTTCACCAAATATTAATTATAGGGGTGCCAACAATTTTAAAACCAGTGTTTTGCAAGAAAAATTAAAATATTTGTTAAAATAAATAATATAAATAAATAAAAAATATTGTGTTAAAATAAATAATTGCATGCTATTAATCTTTGCTAATTTTCCACGAAGGGTGCCAATACTTCTGGAGTTGACTGTATACCCACGAAATGGATTACAGTGTACAGCGAAGTCAGTAAACTGCACAAACAAATTTCATCGTAACTGTGCTCTCAACTCCCTTGGCACACTGTAACAGAGGTGATTTGGTGAATACCAGTTAAGGCAGTTTTATTTGGATTTCTGCATTTCCTCATACGTAAGCAAAGGATTTGCTAGAGCTGGTGTATTATTAACAGATCAAATGGTTCAGTGACTCCATGCATAACACATAACACCCTCCTTTCTCATACACTTACAAAACAGAACTGATGATGTTAAACTTACAATCCTGAAACTAAAAAGGAAGCGCAAAATATGTCTGCCCAGTGTAGGACTTCATTTAACATGAGTCAGTTTGTAAGAATGCATGCTGGGCTCCTGATTATCTGTGGATGCAGAGTTATGAGCCAGTGATGTCCACACCATCCATGAAAGTTGGATGCAGTGGTTTATTGGGAAATCGTTATCAGCAGCTGTGTTCCTTGGCCTCGTACAATGGGAGGACGTTATTTCTATGGGAGGTTTCCAAGTTAAGGCTATTCTCATTAAGAAATGTAGATGATTTGCTGCTTCTCACGGAATCAGTATGTGGACATATGCAGACAGCTGAAATAGGGTTTCAAAAAGTCTGAGGAACCACAACACCTAGGATTTAGGAAATAAATCTCAAACTTCAGTGCACTGAAATAGCAAGCCCTCCTATTTAGTGAATGTTTACAGATGAAGGAATGGGTCAAGCTATGCTAGTGGACATAGAAACAGATGACAAGATATTAGCAACATAAAAACAATTTATTTTTGGTAAAAAAAAAAGAAAAAAAAAAGCAACAGCGCCAACAAAGAAAACAATTACAGTCACATTAATCATCTGCAGACAAGCATATGGGTGGTTTTAATGTCACTGGTGCAAATGAACTATGCGGTTCATCTGAAAACCGCATGGAGACATGATTAAAAATAGTTGGAAATCGTACCAGGGTGCACCAATGGCACCACCTCCAAGGCATACCACTGTTGCAGTTTTGATGGCAAACAACAACCATTTTGTTTTTGTCTTTGAGCAGTCGAGCTGGCTCTGGTGTAACAGGGACATTTCTTTCCTTGTCATAACATAAGTGTTTGGTCCGAGCCAGAATTTTTTTTGTTTTGTTTTTTTAAACCAGAGACTCTTCAACAGCTGCACTGAATTATGTGCTGTGAACACTGGGAACCTTCAGCCCACCTCTCCCCCAGAATCCTTCTGACCAGAACAGCCCGAGCTGGAGCTTCAAGCACGATCCCAGTATGCCGATTCACGTCATTTGAAGCAAAGCATTAGGTTTATGATGTGAGAATTAAGTCGGTCAGGGTTTTTTTTCCAGTAGGACCCATTGATTTAGCCAAGAAGTGTCTCTCTGGGATGAATGGAAGCTCAGGAAAGCAGCGGCTGGCTGTGGAGATAGTTCTTGGGGAGAGTGCCATACTTAACCCTCTAAAAAGCATGGAGAAGAGTTTCCCTAGGCTGCAGTCAAGAACACAACCAGGCCCAAGCACATTCCAGCCAGCACTTACTCATTGCTCTATACTTTCATCAAGCACAACAAAAAAAAGATGAACTCTTTAAATCTCATACGCACACACCCACACACCCTGAGAGAGAAGTTAGCCAAAGTACACTTCATACACAAGTAACCTTAGAACGTGGCTTCACTTTTCCATAAATAGGAACTGTTGAAAATAGCCTACAATTGGGGAAATTGCTACATAAACAAATTATTTCAATTAATTAAAAACATCCTACAGCCTCACTTAAACAATCCCCTCTGAATTGCCATTGCTAAAATAAGAAGTGAAAAACAGGAAACTTTCAACATCAACGTCAAGTACGCGTCTCACGATTTACCAGGTTCAATCTGACGAATGTCAAACTGTACTTCACACAGCATTTGTCGCGGTTGTAGCAACAGATTCTTAGTTAGTGATTTTTAGAAGCCAGTGTAGAATCAAAATTATGCTTTTTAAACATCTGTGAATACCTGCCCTGAATCCTGCAGCGTCTCTAACACTCTATCACAGTGTCTCTACAGAGCAGTGTGTTTAGTCTATGAGCCAAATCACAAAAAATTGTTAGGCACTTCAAGCACAGTCCACATAACGATGTAGAACTGGCACAGCAGTAATTTACAAATGTTAAAATCTATCTTTAGGGCCAAATGTGAGAAAGAAAAAAGTGATTAATCGCGATTAAACACACAAATTAATATGATTAATCACAAATAGTTATTTTAATAGTTTGACAGCTCATGACATTTATTTTAAGGTTCTATAAACCTTAGAAACTTGAGTTTTTATTTTTATTATTATTATTATTATTTCCTGCTTGAAAGACGTTTTGGTAATGTACCTACCATACAGTTCCTTGGAAGTCAAGCATTTGTCTCTTTCACGATCCGTCTGGTTTATGGCTTTGATTGTGATTTTGCACTTTGCACATTTTTTTTCAAAAATAACAGTAAAAAATTATCTTGTTCACGTCTCTTTGACTCTTTTTAATGGTGGTATTGCAAACAAGGCGACCTGCTCGAGTCGTTCTCATGGCGATAAAATGACCCTCGTTCTCAGCCCATGACATAACCGGTTCGTTGTTTTCAGACCAGCAGATTTCTGGTGTTGTAAGGAAAGCAATTTAACTGGCAGAGAACAATGTGAGGTTAGGCAATGTCAGTGGAAAAGCACTAACACCGTCTCTACCATTACGACGTCTCGAGATCTCAAATCTCAAAGATGTTTGCTGCTACGGCACTGTAGCAATGCTTTTTACTTCGTATAACGGGAAAGAAAACAAATACTGGCCTCAGGAACAAGAATGAGATATAATGAACAGTTGGCTATACGTAGTACGTACATATAATGTGTAAACCGTGATATTATACACTTTCTAAACTGTATAATTTTGCCAGAATAAATAGCTCCTGTTTATAGAAAATGCTTATTGCCATTTTTATCTTGCAAATCTTCAGGACTATCACTTAGTGGGCTAGAATGTGTGTGTTAAATCCTTCCCTGTAGGTTGTATCATACACTCACGCACACAAACGCACACATAAAACAGCCAGTGAATGTATGGGAGAGTTTCCTGGGCATGTGCTAAGACCATTGTTGCATTCCTATAGGCTTTTCCGTGCTGCAGCTCAATGTCATTTCTGCATATTACACCAATGCATACTACACTCACTAAATTTTAAACAAGCACATGCCGGATCCTTCAACATACAAAATCCATCTAAAAGACAGCAACTCTGAGTTTCCTCAATATTTCCATCAGAAGTTCACTGCCATATAACCAAAGTGTGTCTCTTGGGTATCGCATATCTGCTCAGGATTTAGAGGCAGGTGAGCAAAGAATCTTAACATAGTGAGGCATGAATTCAGACAGGACAGGAAACGGATATGCTTTCTTGATCATGTCTTGACGGGGTCATTTCACCTCCGGGCCCAGTAGATGAATTCAAACGCATGCCCCATACGACTCGGGTCTGAACTGCTTAATGGAAGCCGACTCGAAGAAAATAGAAAAACATTTTTGCTGAATTGAATTTAAAATGTAGAAACACTGCATGTGCCATTGTCGAGACACTGCACTTTTAAACCTGAGCAGTGCCGCGCTGCGGTGCCAATTCAAATAAACGTATTTTGAAGCAAAATAATTAAAAGCCGCTGTCCGAGCTGTAAAATAACACTTGGCAAAGGAGAGGTCCGGAATATTGATAATGCAGCTCTGAAGGCCTAGATGGTGTTGGCACCTGTACTGCTTACACTTCGTACTGAAACACGAAGAAATACTTATTGAAGAAATAAACCGGCTCCCTGCGCAGTGCTATTAAGCTGATGAGCGAGAGATGCGGCAGCATGAAGCAGCCGGGTGAAATTCTTTTAAAGACTGGGAATGGAAAATCTCTCTTTCACACGCATACGTTTAACTCAAATACACAGAAGCCAAAGAAGAAAAAAAATCAGGGCAAAAACAACAAAGTAGTGACAGAACATGCTGCGTGACATGCCAGCGTCACTTGGCACTTTGAGGCAAAGCTCGAACATTACAATACAAAGAAAAGTCCTTCACTGGGCTTCATGTAAACACAGCTTCAACTGATTTGACAATAGATCCGTCACTCTATGAATCTTGCTGTGCCGGCTGTTGGATCATGCAATGTTGTTAGTGAGCATGTGTGGCAGCTTATGCCTGAATTTCCAGTTTACGTCGGGCCTTAAATCGATCTAATAGAACATCTTTAAGTCCGTCACATTTGCTTTGGCACAGAGAGCTCGTAATTTACTTTGACTCCTCTCTTCCTCTTCCAGCTGCTTTCTAATGCCATTCCACCAACAAGCAGTGCAGGAAAACATCCATTGCACTTAGTTTCTCTTGCTGTGATGTGATGTGCTTGTACGAGGATGACTGAGATGATGATCTGGCCACTGTGGTACCTATTAAAAAGAGACTGGCATGTGGTATGTGGTGTGAACCACAGATCTACGCAAGACCATGATCATATGCATGGTTTTAACCTGGCCAAAATGATAACAGACCTTATTGAAGCTCACTTGGCATTTCCACATCCACACTGCCCACATTCTTTTCTTCTACCAGTGGTGAGTGGTAGCTCTCAGTGAGTAAATGTTCTGTGCTTGTAAGTTCAAATCCCAGGACTGGCAAAGAAACGCCCTTTAGCCTTTAACCTTCAACTGCTCAGCTCTATGTTTAGATGGTGTCCTGCCTCACTTGTAAGTTGCTTTGGATAAAAGTGCCTGCCAAATGAACAAAACTATAAACCATCTAACAGATGTTGCAAATGGCGATTTGCCATTTTATTATCCTACTGATTAATGCAAACGCTGTCAATTATGAAGGACAGGTGTATTAGTCATAAATATTGTTTGTGATTTTATTTTATTTTTTATTTTTTTTATAACTGTCTGATGTGTACTTCCTCAACAATAGAAATCATAATTTTTAGACAAAATTTGAAAATGTAACATTTAAAACGACAAATGGTATGGCTTTTTTTTTTTTTAATACTATTGTTTTACCACCATTGGTAATTTTCTTACTGAGGTATTTTACAGGTAAAATCTTTTGAGCCAAAGTAAATACAATGTCAATGTACCCTCAAAGATACAACAGTGGTCCTGAAAGGTCTTTAAACAGTTTTAAAGTTATACTACATCCTCTAGGTCTCTAACTGAAAGTACAAGGGACATACTCTTGAGGGTACCGCCCCCGTGACAAGTGTCACTGTATCCTGAAAGGAACAGCTTTTTTTCCCATAACCTTTTTTAATGAATGTGCAGTTTATGGAATCTGAGCATCTTTACCAAATAATGCATTAAACAGAGCACGGTGGAAAGGAAAAAAATAAATAAAAAAATAGGGAAACAACCGGTAAAAGCATTGCTTTTGTCTCAAGGACTGTGTGTTTCAACACGGACTCCTATTGGCAGGGTTTGCACGACATGCACAAAATATGATATTGTGATTATACTGCAAATGCTGTGATTGCAAAAAAAAAAATTTTTTTTTAAACAATTGGTGAACCTTAAATGTAACATGGTTAAAGATGCTGTGAGTGATGTATCTAAATAACCACCAACAATATCACATAGAGCGACTAAGATTGCAGTGAGTGCGAATGCGCATTGTTTGGATAGTGTGAAAGTTTATTAGAGGATGGAGAAAAGACAAAAGATGCGGTTTAAAAAAAGAAAAGAGAAAAGAAAAGGTGACATCGTTACTGAATGAGAAAAACAACAGCGTAGGCCTAATAATGAAAGTTCTCTAGTGTTCTTAAGAAGGCGTTCTTGGGGGAGAAAAAAGAAAAGAAAAGAGGATCATTCATCATTTGAAGAACCCCACCAGCTTTAACGCACCCAAACCACATGCGCTGAAGCGCGTAGAGGAAAACATGAGAAGGTCATAAAGGGACTGACTGACTGCGGAAAAATGCGGCATGCAGACAGATAGTCGCGCTTTGAAAAGCAGTTTAAACCTCATGCTGGCCAGTGCTGGCCAGTGGTGCTCTCAACACGAGTCGCAGAACCCAAACCATCACCAAAATGCTGCCTTCAAACGCGCGCGACCCCGTCCTAAATAGTGCAATAACACAGAACACTGCATATAAAAAAAGTGCGATACCATTTCACCTTTACTATGGACGTGGCCTTCGGCTCACCACATCTGTTGGTCAGGGTTCGAACATCTGGCATACTCTTCAGTATGGCTGCAATGCAGTGAGTCAAAGCAGCGGCACACGCACGCCGGCTGCTTTTCATTATTATTATTACTACTATTATTATTATTATTATTATTCCTCTTCAGCATGCTCCACTACTTTTCTAACTCACACGAACAGAACTTTTACCTAAGAGCATGAGCTCGAGCTTCTTGCGGTCGACCCGAAACCTCTCCTCGCTCCACTCGGGGTCGTGCGGCGCCGCCGCTCCGGCGCGCTGCTCCTCGTCCTCGGGGTCGTGCGGCGGCGGGGAGTCGCTGGAGCTCGGCGCGTCGGGGTGATGCACGAGCCCGCTCACCGAGTCGCGCCGAGCGGCCATGGCGTCCGCGCGCTTCCTGCCGACTCGACGCACCGCACACACACGCGCTCTTCGGGCGTTATCTTCTGCGCATCGGACGCGGTCCCGTTAAGCTTCCGTGGCGGGAGGAAAACGCGCGAGGCATTGCGCTTGTGCCGCTCAGACCGAGAGCGCGCTCTTTAACTGCGCCCGGCCAATGAGCGCCGCCCTTTTCGGAAACTTTGAGCCGGACGGACGGATCGTCTTCTGAGCGCGGTTCGGTTCCGTACACCGGTCCGTCTACGACGCCAAGTTAGCGATAGGCGAATTGCTGGAGAGTCGGATCTTTTTAAGCGACTCCTTCGGAGGAGTCGAGTGAGTTGAATCGCCAGAATGAATCAAAGGTTTTGGGGGTGTAACAAACGCCGTTACAAGGATGTATTCGTGTACGTTTGAATTATTATTATTAATTATTATTATTATTATTATTATTAGTCATACACACCTAAAACGAACATCGTCTTGTTTTAGGAGTGTATTCATTGTTTTAGCCGATTTTCCATTATACGCTTTTCTGTGCTGTTAAGCCTTTGAGGATCCCAAAGTTTTACGTGTAACATTTTCATCATGTTTGTTTGTTTGTTTGTTTGACGATAGATACATGCCATGCAAGGCTTAGCTTGAGTTTCCCCATGTCTGTAGCTCTTAAGTGGTGAATCGCGTCGTTCGACTCACTTTTACACTTTTTGTTGAAAAGAATCAAATGGCAAAAAGTGAATCATAGGGAACATCAGCATCTGCTCCCTCTGCCTCCCTCCGCCGTTTCTCGTGATCGTTAGGAGTGGAAAAGAGAAATTGCAACACGATTACGCATATTGTAATATACAATAGATATGATCCATACACCAGCAATACTTTTTTTTTTTTTTTTTTTTACATTTCAATTCACAAAAAAAATCATCATGATCAAAAGATAATAAAAGAAAACGCTATAAGATTCACAAAACTTAGTTTGAAGCAACTTAGTTTCATAATATGGATTTGATGTGTGCACACTGGAGTGGCTAAACCCACGTGTATTGCTGCACTCCTAATAATAACCAGCGCTTCTACAACACTTTTCGGAGACCTAAAATATGTAGACTAAATATAAAACAACATGCATCAGCATTCGTTAAAAAATAATAAAGTATCATGAACACTTTGAATGAAAAAAAAAACCCACACATCACAATTGATAACTATGATTGGTATAATTAGTTTCTATCTTTTTCTTTCATATATATATATATATATATGAATTGAAAATCATACAGAATCTAGAAAGCAAGCTGCGTCTCATAGACACGCGAAATAAACACGATGCGAAGAATAGAGAAACACTGACACCCCTTGGTGTGCTATAGATGTGTAATAGATGTTTGCGTTAATAATGGTATGAGCGCTGGAACCAAGCGAAGGACCCCACCACCACCACCACCAAACAAATAACAGCATCAATGAAATGAAAAGAAAAGAAAGACACCTTTTTAGAGGTGCTGAAGACCAGACACACACAATTGACTGATTAGTGAATTCTCTGATTCTGATGTAGGCCCAACATAACAGTTTTTGCGGAACTGGGTGTTGGACATTTTCATAGCAGAATGAAACCTACACTGGTCTATTAAAATCCGGCTATATATTCTCATGTTAATTGATATGGACAAACTACAGCCTGCCATTCATTTACAATAAAACACTCCCATCAGAATTTATTCACACGTTTTCAATAACTTGCCTGATTAATTTGACGACCTCTATAAAAAATGTTGTCAATTGATTATCCTAGGCTTTATTTCTCATACTGGCGGCAAACCTACCTACGTAACAACAATTTATAATCTGGCCCATAGGCACGCTTAAATTGTCATCAAATACATTTCTAATGCTGCCTATAATAAACATTAAGCCTTGAGGCATAACCCAGTGTTATAAAGCAGCCAATGAGGATCGCGGAAAGCTTGATCACGTGGTCGAGGGTAGGCAAAGATGCCGATATTAGGAAGCTCTGCGAAAAGCGCAACCGTGAGAAAGATGTTATAAAAGGTGGCCAACCGATACGATACGATACGATACGTGAGTGTTTTTTATTTTATTTCATGATGCACATTTTCTATCGTCTGGTGTGATTTATGTGTTTGGCATAAGAAAGCGCGCGCTCGTTCAAGCACCAGTGGGCTTTTTTTCCCCCTTCTTCTTGAGGCTCATATAGCCTTTTGCTAACAAGATGGAGGCGCGCGCGAATCCCGAATGGCTCCCTCCCTATTGGACGTGTAGTGCACGACACAGGGTGGAGAAAGCCTTTACTTCATACCCTAAATAGTGCGCATAGAGAGGGAACAGGCAGGCATTTGGAGCTCAGCTTGGAAAAGGTGATCCGCCCACTCTTGAGTGGTGGCGCGATGACCGCCCTCAGCTGGAACATGACAAGATGCTTAACGTCAGTGGGGAAAAAACAACAACAACAACAACAACAACAACATAAAGCGCATTAAAAGACCCGACGAGGCCTTTTTGTGCTCGCTATACTAACAACACTGTGCAGTACGAAATTCCAACGAAATGGTTTTTTTATTTTTTTTTTAAACTGGTAATGACGAGTTTTCGAATTGTAACTCGCGCTCGGACACTCGTCATTAACGTTCGGAGACTCGAAATGGTTCGACAGCGCCGACTTGACGGCTGTGACGTCACGTTCTAAAGTTCTAAGAATCTAGACGAACACTGCCGGGAACAGCGGCCGCAGCATCCACCGTCAGAGGTCGGTAGCGGTAGTAACAAGAATGTCAGCGTTTAAAGTGATTTAGCTCTATACGTGTCTATTAAAACAAGCCCTATCTTTGTAGAGCAATGGCCTCACAATAAATATTGGGCCTATGTAGTGTAGTTTACATATTTATTTATTTTTTTTTAAGTAAAAGATGATTTAGCACCTTGTTCGCTTTCATAGGGGTCCCATGTCTGAGAGTTGGGTAAGTGGTGGCTCAGTGGTTAGGGCACTGGACTACTGATCAGAAGGTCGTGGGTTCTTAGATCCACCAAGCTGCCACTGTTGGGCCCTTGAGCGAGGCCCTTAACCCTCCCTGCTCCAGGGGCGCTGTATCATGGCTG
>JAOUQW010000049.1:16803595-16816269 GCA_028565825.1 Olivaichthys viedmensis
AATACCCGCCTGTGTCCGTCCCGTATTGTCTCCTGTTGTTTGTGTGTCAGCACGCCTGTCGCGGTGTGCGTTCGTTTGTGTACCCCCGAGCATTCGTGAAAATAAAGATGTTGTTTAGAGAAAGCGGCTTCGTGATTGTGTCCGCACCTGCAGCATTTCGTGACAGAACAGGAGACCTATCAAACGGACACAACAAGCCGCGCCAGACATCGCGCTTTAAGAAAAAGCACGGAGGAATACCTGCCGGCGGAAGAACTCTACGCGCTCCTCAGAGCGAAAGACCCGGCACGGCTGGCGGCCGAGTTCACGGTGGCGGACGCAGCAGAGGAAGCGAGGGCTTCGCCGTTCGCAAAAGCAACCGCCGCCGGAAGGCAAGGAGCGAAGCCGCGCTGGGGCGCCTCCCGATCGCAGGGGGGCTGCCCGGCTCGAGATCAGCCCAGCGGACCCACCCCCCTGGAACGGGAAAAAAACCCAGAATTTTTTTTAGGGGGGGGGCTAGAGACGAACGCCACTGGAGGCGTGGCCGAGCGCCCAAGCGCTGCTGGAGGCGTGGCTGAGCGCCCAAGCGCTGCTGGAGGCGTGGCAGAGTTTCCTGACACCACGGAGGGTGGCCCCCGGGTGTCCTACTCTGTCCTAGCTCTAATCCCCAGGGAGGACGTCGTAGCACCCTGAACATGGGGAGGACGTCGTAGCGCCGCCCCCGGGCTTCAGGGATGACGACGTTACTCCGCCCCCCGAGCAAGACGTGGACTGGCTGACTGAGCTCTTTCGGGGGCTCTCCCTGGGGGACGGCGACGCCACTCTACCTCTGGACGCCGCAGTGGGTGGCCCCCGGGTGTCCGTTGACGCCGCCGCCAAGGATGTCAGCGCTCTGCCCCCGAGCTTCGGAAATGGTGTCCGGACCCCCGCACCTGCAGCATTTCGTGACAGATATAACCTCATTAAATCTAAATAAAGGGGTTGAAACATTTGTGATATTTAATGTTTTTTAAAATAATACAAGTTACAAGTTAGCACAAAATTAAGCCTTTTACAAAATT
The DNA here is from genome assembly GCA_028565825.1 of Olivaichthys viedmensis. NCBI lineage: Eukaryota > Metazoa > Chordata > Actinopteri > Siluriformes > Diplomystidae > Olivaichthys > Olivaichthys viedmensis. Next base: position 16,804,636 of record JAOUQW010000049.1, read on the forward strand.
ACGAACAAAATGTTCAGTTTGATACATTTCAGTATTACCATGTCAAATTTTACATGTTCATGGTTTTAAGCTGCTCATAAACTGCTTTCTATCATAGCATGCCCTATACTCATCAATATCACCTTTGCTTAATGCCAGGTGCAATCCCAAGGTTCTTTGCTCTGGACTCCTAGCACACTCATGTTTACAAGCATTAATTTATGGGTTGTCTGAAATAAATATACCTGCGAGCATGCTATCTAGCTAATAGTCTAGAGCAGTACAAATTGCTCCTGCTGTTAAGACCAATATTATTGTTTTAAATGAGAGCTCTTAAACAGATAGCTAGAACTGAGCATTAGTGTTCACAGTTTTTTATAGAATTCCCAAACGTCAGATGTTTTAAAACAACTGTCTTGATTATGTTCCATAATGTAAATATGAAATAACCGAAGATATAACTGAACGCCATACCTGTGTCAACAATGTGTGACCATATTAACCCCTATAGAGGTTTCAAAGCTTTCATAAAAATGGTCAAATATACACAATTTGGCTAACTTTACCTTTGATGACATTTACTGTATGAAATAATTGAATATTGGCTATGTTCACGCTGCAGGCAAAAGTGACCCAAATCTGATATTTTCATATGTGACACAGATGTGTTTTCTTCTTGACAGTTTGAACAGCAAAAAAACAATATAATTACGATTTGGGATCCTTTTGTATGTGGTACTGTGAGATCTGATATGTGGAATTCCTGCATGAATTCCTATCTACATAAATCCAACTCCATATTCGTCATGATTTTGCGCAGGCGGGAATTAATCTTTGCTGAAGTGTTGTTCTTGGGTGTCGTATCTCTCAAGATTTATGTACATTGACTGGAGTCATTGACTGTTACCATAGAAACAAATGTCGCCCTCTGGCTGGCTTTACATGTGAAACTTTCATACCGCGAGTTTCATTAAAAACTAATTATTAAACCAGCTTTAACGCAGCTTGACAGTTACTCGAAGCGATTCAACATTAAACAAAGTGGCTGTAACACGTGCGGCAAATAAACAACTTTATTTGTTAAACTCTGCGAGGCTCATATTGCTCAGACAAAAAGAAGAAAAAGAAGTGAAACTAGATGTTTCCAAAGGTCAGCCTAATCATATGAAACATGAAGCAATCAACGTCAACTTGTTTTTCTTTCCTAACATGAATTTGTAATTCATGTTGTTTCTGTTGATATTGCTGAGCCACAAAACAGAGTTACGCCAAATAAGAACGTTAAATAAGATCGGTATCTGCTCTATGCCCAAATGTGCACTCGCTTTTGAGAATGATAAACTTGCTTCTCATTTAAAGTGTTGCAGATATTGAAATCTATCAAAGTTATAGAATAGTCTGTATCATTGGCCATTTCGCTCAGTTGATTACCTATAAATCACCGTCACTAAGGTCTCTATGTTACATTCTGTATAAACATTTCTTATTTAATGCTGTTATTTAGCGTAATTCTATTTTGTGCTCAGCAATGTTAACAGTAATTACATGAAATACAACTTAAAGAACAAGCTGATGTTAATTGCGTCTCCTTTCACATGTTTTATCTCATTTTTTAAACATTCAGTCTCACTTTGTCAGCGGCGCTCTTCTAGCCAAATGCCGTTGTTTTGCGCATGTGGCTTAGTTCAGGAGCTTGAGCTATTCAGACTGGTGTCGGCTATCGGCCACACTAAAAAGATAATGTGAACAACCTAACAAAAAAATAAGATTGGAGCAGTAAATCAGAATTGAGCACTTAGGCTTGCAGTGTGAGTGTAGCCTTTGATGCAGTCCACTTTAATGTTTTACGTAGGCCTGCCTGCGGCCAATGCATAAAATAAATAGTAACAGCAGCTGAGATCATTTCCTTCACACCTCTTAACGTCATGGCGACAAGGCCGCTTGTTTTCACTTCATAGTCGCCAAAAGCCAGACATCTGTTTTCTTTACCCGTTATGCCCCATAGATACGCCTGTCACATTGCATGGCTTTTCTCATCACGTACCCACCAGCCTGTTGATTCATCGCTGGCTTAGACGCTATTGTTACGGCATCTCTGGCTGTCTCATTAAACACAGTGACTTAAATAGGGTTTATTCTGCTCTCGGGCAACTGCAGTAAACGCTCATTTAGCTGCAGCATCCTCATCAAACAAGACCCCTTTAATCAGCTGTTCACGCATGTTGTCCCTCCCATTCAGCTAAGGCTAAACCAGGGGATCCAGATGGCCTGTTGTTCAAAATAAATGTCGCATGTCACATTCTGGCCGCCTCGGGGTCCTGAGCTCGATCTGAAAACGACATAGGGTGAAGTGAGACACCCCCTGATGGAGGTCAAACGCCAGTCCTTCAGACAAAGCTCTGTGGGGCTTCATTGCTTTGGGTCTAAGGTTTAGATCCAGTGCTTACAGGGCCACAGTTTTTTTTTTACATAAATGCCCGAGGCATTTCAATGCACAAATGTCTTAACGGCTAGTTCTTGGATTACAACCTGCTATGAAGCCCATTTCTGTACTTGGAAATTATTATGGAACTCATTCATTACCCAAGGTCTCTATAATAATTTTTCTATTTTTTATTTTATTATACCTACACATTTGTACACGTGCACTTCTAAGAATGTAGGAAATTTGTGTTTTTTTCTTTCTGTCTTTATATGTAGTATGTACGTAGTACACTAACGTAAAATACTTTCTATAAATCTATAAAAGTTACAGACTTGTTAAGTTACTCTGATTGGTACATTTGATTTTTGATCAGGTGGTTCGAAGTGCTGTAAGGGTAGTGGAATAAAATTAAAATAAATACTGTTAAAATTTTTACTGTGATTGCGCTTTAGCAGCAGTTGCTTCCATCGTGTGCCTAACCCTATGTTCACACGAGCAAGTGACAAGTTGCTCATGTTGCTTGCAGTTTGTCTCTTGTGGGCGTGTGGTGACTGCTATCGTTGTCTAATGTGGGCTTGCACTGTCTGGCTTTTTTAAGTTCTTATAAGAGTTGATAGTAGCCAACATGTTCACAGTCTACTGTAGAATTTATACACATCACTGTGTTACCTTTGTTTAAAATGTATTTTATATTGTTGTTAAACCCAGAAAAATTCCGTGGCTTTTTGTCAATATTTGAGCACCAAATGCAGTTGAATGGGGACTAAACACATGTAGGAACTAAGGTAAAGGTTTCGGGAGACGATGGACAACCCTTGTCGTAAGATTGGTCCCAGGAATTAATCAAAGCCAATTGTTTGGGTTTGTCGATTTACCATGTCATATCTAATTTGCATACAATTTAGAAAACCTCCATTCAAATGTTGTTTTGTCACCATATTGATTGCCGCTGTCTGCGGAATTACAGCTCCCGGTCACACACATACATAGAAAATAAACTGTTTATCTGTTGCTTGCTAGCGTGAACACAGGGTGAGACTTAAGGTGCTCGATGAGTGGAGCTCCTTGTGGCTCCACTCATAGATGTGTTTACAGACCTTATAGAATAACTAACTCTCTCTGATTTGAAGATTAGCACTGTGTGTGTGTGTGTGTGTGTGTGTGTGTGTGTGTGTGTGTGTTAATTAGCACTGTGCATAGTTATAGCATGAGTAGCTAAGTTATAACAGAGATTGTGGCACTTCAAAGTACCCGGTGCTAATCGATTTGACATTGTACCCATTAGTTCCATGCAGCTTGATAAACCAAGTGACTTTATTGCAAGTGCTGAACACTGTGATGTGTACACATGCACACACAGACACAGAAGCCTGATAGAATAATTGTGACTGCTAAAGAACAGATGCTATAATATCCTAAGATTATTATACTAAGATATACCATCGTACTAAGATAGTATAATGACAAATATGTTCCAAAACTTTTGGAATAATCTCCATGCGTTTCCATATCTGAAATCCATGTTTTTGTTTCAAATACATGATTCTGTCTATGTTCCACATCACGAAAATCACAGGGCCCTATATGAGTAAGTTTAGAGGTTTGGAGTTAGGTTTAGGTGTCACAATCGCAGTTATTTTGCTACAGCTAGACCAGTGGAAATCTCTAATAAAGACAGCATTGTGTGTGTGTGTCACTGAAGCAATAAAATGAATCAAAAGGACAGGAGAGAGTGGGTACAGAATGTACATTACTTGGGAGAAGGCATTTTTTGCAAAAGCTTAAGAGAATTACTTTTGAAAGGCTCAATTTGCTGTTGTGTCCATCATTCGAATAATTCCTTTAATGCTAATCCACCTATTGGAAATAAAATTCACAATTCACAATTTTATAACCATTTTCATAATAATTTGTGATGCAGCAGTAAAACGCTAAAAGGAATTTATTGAGTGAAGAAAACACACACACGCATGCACACATGCCTGCATACAGGGTGCTCTTTGCATGTTTAGTTTGCACTATTAATTCCATCAAAGTGAAAAAAAAAAAAAAAATCCTCATCCTCATATAGCACCACCGCCACATTAATTTGCTGTTCTTTTTTGTTTTCTAATTAATTTTCCTGTGAAACTGACAAAGGGCTCCATGACTGTCACTCACTGTGGGGCAAGTTCTGACATTCTGAAATGGGGCACTCAATGAGATTAATCCTGTTGAGTCAGTTTAAAGTTTTTGAGCTGTTTCTGTTTATTAAAGTGGGAATAAATGAAATCCTGCTTTACTGAGACTCCACACTTCTTGAATCCCTGATCCTGTCATAAAAGCTAGTAAAAGGTAAATTTAAGCAGCTGGCCTGCTGGCACTCTTGGCACCAGGTCCATAACCTTGAGAAATAAAGGAATGTGTGTGTGTGTGTGTCACATTCTAAAAGCCCTCACGGTAGAGCTGAAATGAAACCAGCAGTACGTAAGAGAGTGGTGTGTGCTGTTTGAGTGCAGAATGTAATGTCTGTTGATTCTACAATAGGTTAATAGTCTTTAGGAGTAATCAGTCAATGCTACCTGCGATTCCATTGCGCTACGTTTCTTGTCAGCCTCATTATTCTCCAACTGTTGTGTTCTATCCACTTCATGGCAGGAGGTAATGATGCGCTGCTCTGGAGGCAACGGGACACGAGAGAGTAATGGATTAGGTGTGTTGATGGGTTTGCTGTCAGAAGCATGGTTTGCTTGCTTCAGAACCGAAGCTGACTGATTTCTGTGCTCATGCTCAACAATCTCCACAATAATAGTCCTTCCACTCTCCTGAGTGACTCCGAAATAGGCGGAAACAAGTTGGTCCAGATGATATGGTGTGATATGGTATTTTCTTATCACATTTTGTTTGCAGGTGCAATTTTGACAATTTGGTGTCTTATCAGCATCTTGCCTGTGGCTGGTCTATTCATTGAAATCTTTGGGACACTATTGGTTTCTTCTCTCACTCATGATCCAATATTTGATGGCATTTACTCTTGTAGAGGCAATTTCCTGTCTTAGAATGCAGACACCACTTTGAGAAATTGTTCACCTTGGATGCTAAGGCACACACGTAAGCCATCAGATGTTTCTGTGTTTCTGTTACTTTGTTGGATTAAAGTCAAAGGGGAGAGCACAGTCCTAGGCCATTAGCTTATTGGAGAACAATAACATTACTGTGGCTGGACTATGAACTCATGCACGCAGTATACTTTTCCTGGTAATGCCTTCAGAGTTAGTACATGTGATAGAATTGCTTTTTTCGTCCATCTCATAGACATTATATGCTCTCACCATACAATAATGAACAACAGCTACTTACATCTTGTGGGAGGAAGATATTTGAAATTGGGAAAGATAGGCAACTGTCCCAACAACAGAAAGAAGGAAATTAGATTTGTCTGTCCAAAGGCTATTGTGGTTGTGATCAGCAAAGACCATTTATAATGATCAGTAGGAGCGAGCATGGCAAAACACTGACTGACTTGAAGAGAGAATGGGCTTTTGATGTAATAGAAGTCCATCAATAGAAAGCTTGAAAGCATATGTCGTTATTTTTCGGATCGCTATTCTTCCTTTTATCCCTGCAACATTCTTCAAATTTCCTTGCATTACAAAAGCCTGATTTTAAAATGGATCATAATGGTATTACATCTTTTGTTGCTGTTGAGGTTGCTACAATTGTTGGAGAACAACCTGAAGAGAATATCATTGGTTGCACTAATGAATTATCCAATATAGTTATCTAATATAAACTCCAAACTGAGCTGCTATGTGGACTTTGTGCTCCCATTTTGAACCCAGGCATTCAACAAAGGATTCTATGAAATGTAAGTTTGCTATCTTAATGACAAGGTGAAATAGAAATTTGAACGCCTTTTTCTTCCGCAACGTGATGTATTTCCGAGTAAAACGGAATACATGGGGGGGGGGCTTTGGTTGGCTTGTGATTCGGATGCTGAGCCTAGCGAGCATCTCAGCGTGTAACAATGGTAATATTTCTTTTTGACTGAAATGCCTCGTACACAACGCTGAATTCCCCAATATTCCTCCCTCTTCAAAATTTATAAATTCGAGCCACCGGGGCCGTAACCAGGGTATTTTGGGGAAACATAACAAAGGTTTTGGTGATTAACAACCAAAAGTGCACCTTCTGCCCATGATGCTGCTTGCTAATCGGTATCGATTTGAGTGCGCGCTAATTCTGAGGGAGCGGGACGTGAAACATGACATAAAATGATTGGTTTTTATATATTTTTGTCTACTCCCATTCTCAGATGACGTAATCAAAAGTCAGAGGCTGTTTAGAGGTGGGACAAAGTCGCTGCACTTTAGTGAAAGATTAAGGACAAAATTTTGTCTTTTAAGGGATTAGTACAGATGGATTGTGCACAATCTGATCAAGGACATGAGCTAACAAGGTAAAAAATGGTACACTTTTATATCCATCCTTTCATTCCTTGTGGCTTGTGTTGTGGCAAAAATAGAGCATTAGTCTGAGAAACAATGACCATATTTAACATGAGACCTACAGCAATATTTATTCAGTCTTGTTGAGCTTTATATTCAAGCAGTTTTATGGGGCCATAGATGTGTTTGGTTGTTTAAAATGTTGTTGACAAAGCCTCATGGAACAAGGGGCCATGAAATGCTGTCATGGGCTCGCATTCTAATACTCATGACTATAAATGTGTGTCCTGTGGGAGGTTGTGGCCACTACATAATAAGACAATCACTCAAAGCCATGAGTTTTGAAAAGCATGTTCATAACATGGTAAATCATAACCACAGGGTCCTAAACCTGGTGGTTACAGCACAGTCATTTTCTGGTGGCTGTGACATATTTGAAAACCAAAGGTTTTGCCCTTGGTGTATATTGTTGCCTCGCTGTAGCTCATCTCATCATCCTAACATTGTGAAAGCACGTTTCTCTTAGACTCTGATGCTGGAAGCACTGCACTGACCTCAGACAAGCAGCAACACTTCAAAGCTGTTTGCTTTGCGATGTTCCATCTTAGACATGGCGAACACTATCAGCCCTCCTGCTAACTTCAAAGGGAAAAGGTTATATGTGCAACAAATGCCATTCTTCCACTTCCTATATATAATTTTTTACAAATAGCTTGTGTTTGATGCAATGTTCCCAAGGCCAGGCTCTCTGTTGCACCTGTACTGTAAAATCAGAGCCATCGTTACAGCAGAGGAAGAGACAGAAGCAGTCTGTTTTAAGTCTGTTTTCATGCTGAAATTAATTGGAATCTTCAGTAGAGTAAACATAAAGGATTGGCCTTGTTACCCAGGTCTGTCAAACAGAATTATCAAAAATGAAAATAAAGGAAAAATAGTTTGTTCTTGAAGTTCTTAAATGTTCTTAAAATGTAAAAAATCAAGTACAAGATATGCAGTTCATACTGTATACAGTATTTAGGATACTCATTGTCATTCCTTTTGGCTCTTGCACTGTATGCTTTGGATAGAAAATCATCATGCTACATTAATACTTAATGTTGGAATGCTGTATGTGAGATGGACAGTAACTTTTTCCTCTCTTTATTTGTAGGTGGGCCGGCAGTAAGGCTTAGGGAAGATGTATCAGGGGTCGTGGCTCTTTAAATGGCTGGGAATTGGCATCAGTTTCCTCTTAGTCACAGCTTCCAGCTGGTCCCAAGACTCAGATGGTAGGTGCTTCTCTGTAAAGCTTATGATTAACTTATGAATATGCACTTAAAATTAGAATATGACTTAAAGAATCATTCTCAGTCAATGTCTCATTATGGTTGAATTGTGATATTTCTTATGCTATTTGCATTCATTCTATTACTCAGTTTTTAGTTGTTGGGTTTTTTTTTTAACACTGATATTTTCACCAAATTTGGTTGACATTAAAATCCGGATTGCCAATCATCAACTAGTTATTAAATTGAAATAATCATTAACATGAAGTATGTTGATTTTTTTTCAGCATTAATACCACCTATAAATTCAGAATTTTAAATTCTGCATTGTAAACAGCTGGGAATGAACACAGTTCTGTCTATCTGACCTAGTAATAATCCACTCTGTCTGTCAGATTGATGCTAATTTCCTGCACCTTCCTGGTTGCATTAGGGCAGCATAACATGTTCCTGGTCTTTCGAAATTCAGATCAGGTCCCCATCCTTGCTTTATTTTTCCTGTCTCAACGCAGACCAGGGAAAGCACCTTTGCACCTCCGTCTTGTTGCATGACTGCCCACTTCACCATATTTTATTCATCCAAGTACAGAGGACTGAGGTTGTGTTCAAAAGTGAAAATTTTACGTATTGATTCATCTGCTCTTGGCAGACATTGTGATGGGCTTTTTAGCTCAGTGCTTCAACCTGGTGATGTTCTTTCTCCTATACTCTTTTAAGGTGTGCTATTGATTTATTGATGCCCTTCTTTTCAAAATGCCAAAACGTGCTATAAATTAGTCTTTTAAAAGAGGAAAATGTTGGCTTATCTGTATGATTTATTAGCTTTAATCACTGAGGTGGGACAAAAACTCACCTTGGTCCAGTGTAGGTCTGCACAACTAATTGTATTTAAATAGTGGTCATGACTTTAGGCTTCCTCAATCAATTAAACAATCTACTGCAATTTTGGTGAGCTTAGATAAAGTTAATGTTAGATATAGTTTTTATTGGCTGTGGTTCATTAAATTACAAGCTCTCCATTTATATGTTTTAACTGCCTGTTTAGTTGCTGTATGATGTCTAATTATTTGAGTCTAATTTAGTTTATAATAATCATTAACAACATGCACCTTATTAACAACTGTCACTTTTGTGTTGAAACATCTTTGGTTTTCCCCATGGTGATAGATGACAAAGGGATTTTACATGTGTGCAACCTCATATTTACACCCCAGGTAAACAGGAATAATAGTTTCTGGAGACTAAGAGTAATTTAAAAAATAAAATAAATGTAACCGGTGGTAATTAAACCAACTGTCACGCTGTAGAGACGTAGATCACAGTTGTGAAGCCGTTTAACAACATTTATTAAACACGAACACTAGACATTTAACAGGCAAGCAAACACAGACACCGCATGACATGAACATCGAAAGACAATCAGGACGGGGACATGAGGGCTTTAAATACAATTACTAATCACAAAAACGAACGAGACACAGGTGGGATCACATGAATGACGGGACAGGGCGGAGACTCGACAAACACATACACGAACACATGGTTAATGTCAGTCATTGCCATGGCAATCGGCACGCGCTACCCACACGGGAGTTCCACGGCGGAGAAACCATGACAGAACCCCCCCCCTTAACGCGCGGCTCCCAACGCGCAAACCTCAATACTCAAGGGGGGCAGTACAGTGTCCAAGTCTGGGTTGTGACATGGAGGCCGGCATTGCGTGGGGGGCTGACCACCATCCCCAGCGCAGCCTGCGAGCGGCGCAAAGACCTCATCCCCGCAGGACTGCGGCGGAGCAACGCTCTCGTCTGCGAAGGAGAGCGGCGGCGCAAAGACCTCGTCCACGCAGGCGTGCAGTGGAGCGATGACGTCCTCTGAAGTATCGGGAGGCGAAGGAACATCACCGTCCCTGGGACGGAGCGATGACATCCTCTGCAGGATCAGTTGGCGGAGGAATGTCACCATCCCCGAAGCCCGGGGGCGGAATGATAACTTTCTCTGCAGGATCGGGAGGCAGAGGGACGTGTCCATCCCCAAAGCTCGGGGGCGGAGCATTGACGTCCTCTGTCGCATCAAGGAACTGGGAGACGCCCTCTGTGGTGTCCTTGAACTGGGTGATGCCCTCTGTGGCGTCCTTGAACTGGGTGACGCCCTCTATGGCGTCTGAGATGGCCTCGGCGGCCGTTAGCTCTCCCCAAACATTTCTAAGGGTATTTTTTCTTCCACTCCTGGGAGGCTAGTGACTGGGACTGGATCTGTGCCAAGTGGCTGCTGCACCTGCAGACACAGGTGGGATCACATGAATGACGCGACAGGGCAGAGACCAGACAAACACAAACACATGGTGGCATTATCCGCTGAAAGGTTGCTGGACCCTTGCAAAAAAGGCATACAAGAACATTCAAATCGACCAAAAGGTGTTGTGAAAGCTGTCTTATAGCAGTCTTTTTCATGTACAGCCACTTGATGGTACCCACTGAACAAATCTATTGTTGAAAAGAACTGCACCCCCTGCAATGCATCGAAGCTCTCATCAATGCAGGGTAAGATGGAAAGCGACACATGGTTTTTTTTAGTTCAGCTTTCTGTTGTCTACACAAATATGTAGAGTCCCATCTGGCTTCCTGACTAGCACCACTGGAGATGCATAGGCACTGGTGCTTTCCTGGACTACTCCTTTTTTAGTAGTTTACTGATGTGCTCTGTGACTTAATTATACGGAATAGATGGAATGCAGTGGGAAGGTTGGCACAACCTTTGTCATTTGTCAGATTGATCTCATGCTGAACCTTATCAGTATACACTAGTTCTTCATCCTCTTAAGCAAAGATATCTAAATACCTTGCCAACAAAGCCCCTGACTTGGCTCATTGCTTAGGGGTACAACCCAGTTGTAGTCTACAAAGAAATGGTAGTGAATCAGTGTTTGTCAGTCTCTGTTTTCCCTTTTATCTACAGCGATCTGCTCAACACTTCCCAAAAACCTCTGAAATTTAACTTCACAGGAGCCAGCAGAGCTAACAGAATCAACCTTTGCTGTACCAAGTCTTGTTCTGAGTTTAGACCACACATCGTCTTGTGACAAATTTACCACCTGCACTGGAAACACATGAAATTCAGAATCAGGTTTATTACCAAGTAGGTTTTCACATACAAGGAATTTGCCTTGGTATGTTGGTGCATAACAATAAACATAGAATGGAAATAATCCATTGCCAAACATAAAAGTGCCAAGTTTAGGGCACATATAAACTCTTTATTCTGAATCTGCAGTCGTAATTAATTCATTCGGATTGACGAAAATGTTTATATGTTTCAATAAGCCCTATCCGGACGGGGTTACTTTTTCAGAACGTCACATCTCCTCGGTGCTAAAACTCTGCATGAGGGACGACTATAAATGAAGACGAGCGACGTTTCTAACCGGTGTTTAATGAAGCCGGATGTTTGTGATGTGTTCAACATTATTGAATGATGAATTGATTTCTAGAAGTCTACAATCATGATATCGGGGCGTGTGTTAATATAAAGTGAGGCT
>JAOUQW010000049.1:16853267-16864142 GCA_028565825.1 Olivaichthys viedmensis
GATACAGCGCCCCTGGAGCAGGGAGGGTTAAGGGCCTTGCTCAAGGGCCCAACAGTGGTAGCTTGGCGGAGCTGAGGTTTGAACCCATGACCTTCTGATCAGTAGCCCATTGCCCTCACCACTGAGCCACCACTGCCCGATGCATCTACAATGCTACCACAATGCATCAAATCTTGAGGTGGATGGGCTACAAAGGGAGGCCCTACCCAGTATTCGTATAGTATTCCTAATAAAGTGCTCGTGAGTGTACATATTAGTGTTATTCACTAGTTTTACTATTGCTAATGTTACTGACTATTAGTGTAACAGAAACGTTTTCTGATGCTCTTTCCTCTAGGGATGCACTGATCTCACTTTGTCCATTTCGAATACTACACAGATATCAGAGCTCTGTGTACCAGCCAGTACCCAATACTGATGTGATACTGTCATCTTATATTAACTGAGCTGACTGTCTGCAACTCTGTTACCAAATTATGTAAAACATCAGAGATACAATGGTGGCATGCTTAAAAACAGATTGTGTCCTGCGTTTACGTGCAAGAACATGTATTTACGGCATAAAATAGGTCAGTGGATTGGATTATAAAATATGTGAAATCCGATCTGATATTGATCCAGAATAGAGCTCAAATCACAATTCATTTTAACCTCAAGAGGTAAACTAGCAGGTGTAATATACTTAATATTCTGCATCTCTATTGTGTTGTCAAACACATTTTCATGTCAGTTGCATCTGTTCAGTGTTTCTGCCCTGTTTTGGTAGCTTGCTTAATTTGAACTAATCTAATCTCAACTACCAGCCACTGAGAGACCACCTTAATTATATCTTGAGGGTCTCTTTAACCAGAATGACATACTGCAACATATGTCACCCTCATTATAATGCTAGTCTGCTAGTCTTAATTATCGCAATTTGTGCATTTCATCTGGCACAGAAACTTCTCTGACACTATTCTATTGACAGCCGCGGTCCATGGAAACAGAAGCATTCTCTAATTAGCATTAGGGACCTTCACTAATTAGGATCCGTTTTTGTGGTCTATGTGGTCTGGGTTGATGAAATCTATGGATAAACCAATCTGATTCAAACATAGTAAACGATCACAAGAGACAGAAGCTTAATTAATGCACATCACCTCTGACACCTCTAGCTACTTGATCTTTGTGCAGATCAATAGTTACTGGAGCTTCATTACGTTTTCTTAAAGATCTTTGTGTAAAAGTTGACTGATCTCTCCTGATTTTGCTCCCAGGCGGAGCAGGACAACGGGCATCCACTCCCAGCCTTTGCCAATCTCCACATCGAGGTACTGGACGAGAACGACCAGGTGCCGTATTTCCAGGCACACGTCTATCACGGCTTTGTCCTCGAATCCGCTCCAGTCGGCACCACAATCTCCAGCAACGCCAATCTCTCCTCCCCACTTACTATGATTGCTCTGGATAATGACACTGAGGAGGTGAGAGTCACTCCAATGTAGGGCAAGAAATTTCTCCAGAAGACTTTTTTTTTTCTTTTTTTTTAAGTAAAAATAATGAAAGTACTCAGTGTTGTTCACCTTGCCAGCTTAAAGATCGGACACCTAGATTTTAAAAAAAGATTAAACCACGTCAGCATGCGCATGTATTTTGGCTCCATCTTAAAGCTCATACCTAGCCAACTGCCTGTAGGTATTAATGAACGTGCTACTAGTGTATGACTAGAGCTGTCCTTATCTGCCTTCTCTTGTTCTCTCTATTTTGGCTGTGCTGTCCTTTTTTCCCATTTAATTTGCTTAATGCTCTACACGATTGCCGTTTTGTGCCTGGTTTTATTGTTTTTTGATTACATTTTTATGCCTGCCAGCTAGGCCTTTGAAGTATCTCATTTAGAATTTGGTGACTCTCGAGGATAGCTTGCAGCTGAAAGAACAGACACATAAAGGGGAACTGTAAGCAAAGTGTAATGGCTGAAATGGTGAATAAATGAATTCCTCCGAATCCCTTGCGCTTTTTTGCTCTGACTTTTTCCCCCATTTTTTCCAGCCTAAAGGCTGCGAGTTGAGTCGCTCACCCTCATTATTGTTGATGGAACGTATACTTGTGTTTAAACTTTTCGTGAGGGCTTAGCAGGACACATTTGATCTGACGATGATCATGTCTCCTGGGGATCCTATCTGTGTAGGTCAGTGTGTGCAAGAAAGAAAACTCATGCAAGGTTAATGACCAGTGTTGTGTGAATAAACCACAGCCACCGTGGTAATTTTCTCTCAAGTTTTTATGGCCGTGTTCGCCTTTAGATCAAATCCATTAACAACCAGGGCCACGAAAACATTATCTGCACTGCTGAGAGAAGGGAAACAGCTCACATAATGGAAGTTTCCATAAGCATAAAAACTGCGCAGTGCAGGTCAGTGCAGATTTTTGATCAGGCCAAGCTGCAAGCCCTCCATACCTATAGATTTTAACACATTGAAAGTGTACGCACTCAGCTAGAAATATGCCCCACAATAATTTTGAAATACTACCGTGCTAGTGAAGTAGTATTCTCTTGGCAGAGAGGAGTAGATGAGGTCTTGGAATACCTTGTTTTCATTTTTGCTAGCTTATATAAGCATGTTCGATACTTAGGCCTGTTTCACGCTGTCGCAGTGTTGCAGGATGCAGGACACAGACGCGTAGCCACTTAGCAACATCTTTTACTAGTATAACATAAACTTCAAATATACAGATAACACTACAAGCATGCCATCTAACGCACAGCATGATATTTACAATCACTGACACTGAAGACAGACACACGGGGAATATTTATGATCACAAACAAGGAACAGCTGGGGACATTTAACAGGACAAGACAGGGCGGAGCTAAACACACACATGCTCATGTCCTAGGCGGCCATTGCCGAGGCAACCGGCACGCACCGCTAGCTGAACGGTCCCATGGATCGCCGACCGTGACACACGCGTTGCCCATTCACACATGCATTGTTTGCGCTGCGGAAGGGTACAGCAGAATACCGGAAACTGTCACCGCTTGTAACACAGTTTTAAAATGTAGAATGTTTCTCTACCTCCACAACTATCCTGGTATCGTCCATTTTGGTAAACTGGATCATGTTAAAAGTGCATGGATTTGTGTATACTCTGCATTTTTCTGACAATCGTTTCAAGCCTACAGACCTACGGAAAATGTGTATATAGCATGAAATATTATCATTAGTATTTATTTTGATAACATAAATCTCAGAATTCAGCAATTTTCAGCATTTTTATTGTTTCGTTTTAATTGGTTTTCATGGTTTATTTAATTGGGTTTAGCATATGGAAAAATAGGCTTGGCGTCTATTCTGTAAACGCTCTTCAGTGTCGTGTCTGGGACGCGCTGCTCACGTCAGCTATGTGAACGCTCTAACCTGTTAACATGAGTGCCGACATGAAAAGCAAGACATTCTGCGTCGCTTACGCCACACAGAGGTAGTATTGGTGAAACAGGCATGACAGCGCATTCAGATAGTATTCACACATCTTTACTTTTGGATTCAATTAATTGGGCTTTTTTTCATATCAATCTGCAAAATTTAATGAAAATGTAATGAAAAAAAAAGAAAAACAGGTTTCCACAAAGTTTTGTAAATGCATTAAAAAAAATTATTAATAAATAATATCACATTTACACAAGTATTCAGACTCTGCACATGTTCGCAGTACTTTATTAAAGCACAGTCTTAGCACACCTGTATTTAGGGATCTTCTCCCATTCCTCTCTGCAGAACCTCTCAAGATCTGTCAGGTTGGATGTGGAGCGTTGCTGTACCACTGTTTTCAGGTCTCTCCAAAGATGTTCAGTCAGGTTCAAGTCTGGGCTCTGCTTGCACTGTGTTCTTCGGAACCTTCAAAGCTGCAGAAATCTTTGGTATCATACCACAGATCTTGGCCTCGTCACAGGAGGTCTACAGACAATTCTATTGTCCTCAGTTGCTTGTTTTTTGCTCTAACATACACTGTCAGCTGTGGGGCTTTATGTAGACAGAGGTGTGCCTTTCTAAATCATGTCCAATCAACTGAATTTACCACAGATGAACTTTAATGAAGTTGTAGAAACACATCTCAAGGATAATCAATGAGAACGGGGTGCACCTGTAATTTTTAAAGGGTCTGAATACTTGGGTAAATGCGATTTTTCTGTTTATGATTGTTCATTATGGAGTATTTTTCATAAATGAGGAAAATGAGTAAAATGTAAAGGGGTCTAAATACTTTTTCTGAATCATGAAAAAGTATGCCTGTTTTTAGCCTCAACAGTTTGGCCTTTCTCTTTTTAAGATTACATCGTTTACATTTCTCCCTCTCTTTCATGTATTTATGCATCCTACATGTTTGTTGTGGGGTTTTTTTGTTTCTTGCTGTCCTAAAAACTGACTGCATTAATTACATATACAATGAATGCAGTGGCAATCCTCTGCCCTTGCTGTGGTTTGCTTTTTTAATTTTTTTTATGCTGAACTGTGGTGCTCTGGCATTGAGATTGCACTTTGATTGATGTTCCTTGTAGACCAAAGATCCCATGGTACACATCTCCGTGGACAACTACGAAAGAATCTTTGCGGTGACACCCAATGGGATTGTGCGCTACCTGACACTCCTGAAGCCCATAGACCGTGAAGAGCATCAGAGTTACAGCTTCACAGTAAGAACTGCATGCTGCCTTTATTATATGAGCCCAGTTAGCTCCATCCTCTCTTTTCTAGGCAAGATTCCATTGCAAATGATAGCTATTATCCACAACCAAGCTCAATTTGGTAAAATATAGGAGACAGTTATTTTTTCCACCTTGTATCATTATTGTGCAACATATTGATTTTGTCTCTGCATTATAATGATAGAGTGCATAATGCTGCATGCTTACATTTTATGACCAGTGAAACAGGACAATGGTGTTGTTTTGTCCAAAAATAATAGTCTATTGTAACTCATACAAATGATGTACAATTTCCTCTCCCTTGGTTTATTCTTTGGTAAGCAACACATTTGAAATCAAAATGTTCTTTGGCACATTTTTGTTTTTTTTAATGTCCTTAAAATATATAAGTTAACAAATGTAGAGCGCTAGAGTTTGGGTATTGATTATGGGCATGAGAGAAAGCAATCAGTGTAAAAGCATTCATTGAAAAATTAAATTGTAGAAAAAGATAAATCGTGCATCTGTAATGTAATGCGATACAGTTGCCACC
This sequence comes from Olivaichthys viedmensis, assembly GCA_028565825.1. Taxonomy (NCBI): domain Eukaryota; kingdom Metazoa; phylum Chordata; class Actinopteri; order Siluriformes; family Diplomystidae; genus Olivaichthys; species Olivaichthys viedmensis. The sequence continues at coordinate 16,858,484 of JAOUQW010000049.1, forward strand.
CTCATTAAGTGTTTCTTCAGACTGCCGTTCAAGCATCTTTCCTCAAGAAGTTTTAATCATGGAAAAAGTATTTTTTTAAGTTCTGAGCTCTTGTCTCCACTGGGTATGCGGATGGAATCCCGGCAGAAGGATGGTTATGTTAATAATGCAACTGACACTGACTGAAGACGCAAGTCCTTTTTTTGTGGATAGACATATTGGAGGGATTCTTGTTTCTGCAGCACCCTGGAGCTATGATGTCTGAGTGCTTACAGTGGCAAAGTGCATGTGTTAAGCATCCTAAAACTTTTGTGCCTTAGATTGGCAGAACTCTGCTTCTGTCCTCCGAAGATGATGTCATGGCTCAGGGATTGATTGCCTCTCGCTGTGGAGGACTGCAGCTTCAGCTCTCCCAGCAGTTTTCCACTTCCAACTTGATTTATGTGCTCTGTTTTACAGGGCTCACGGCTACTAGCTTGATTTGAAAACCTTCAAAGTTTTTAACCGCTCAAAAGCAAACGGCAGCTCTGTACCTGCCAACGTTGTTGTCAATATAAATTCTCTAGCCTGACCTCAATGATTAATATAATATACTACCCAAGCTAACAGCATGTTGATTCATTTTTACAGTGTTATGTCTGATGCTTGAGAGCTTATAAATGGTATCATAAATTAAACTAGCGTTTGTGACAAATAGTATGACTACTGTATTAGGTTGTTTTGTTTAATTTGTGTCAGGGAGATCACTGCTAGTACCTAATCAGGCTGAAGTGTGGCAGGATCTCATTTCACGGCAAAGCTGTTAACTGGCACGCGGCTTCGTTTGAGACCTTGCTCCTTGGCAGCCCTCAAATTGAGAAGCTTACGTGTTGCAAACAGGCTAGCTGGAACCCCTCCAAGATCAACCTTGTTGATAGATCGTCATTTCTTTACTCCACATGCACTCAGGGTTTAAATTTGAGAAGGCTAGGATGGAATATGCCAGTGCTAGAAGAAAATCAAATCAGTTTTGTTTTTTTTAGCCTGCAAAGCCCAATTACACCAGCTTATCACCCTGAATGTCTGGTTAGAGATTTATCACCTACATTGGAACTTTTTGCAATGTGTTTCCTCATCATTTCTGTGGATGAGGCTTATGATGGCAGACAGTTATGGAAAGGAGAGCAGATCCTGAAAATCCAAGCAGGAAGAATAACTCTAGGGACTTGAAGGATCCACATTAGCATTCACGGCACTCCTGCCACATGCTGATTCATGCGGCATGTCCAAAGAGCTTAGGAACGTTAGGTCCACCTTTGTTGCTGTGCCATGAGGCCAGCAGCTTACATGCAAATGACTGTTACCTGTTAGTGCGATAAGGCTAACACACTCCTCTAACCAAAGCTAACATCATGGGACATATACAAAATGCTGTTTTCATTAGGAGCCCATAGCATTTCAGATTTGATACCAAAGGACTAAATGTTTTTGCATTTAGAACAGGTTCTTTAATGGTCAAGTTCTGTTTCTGCTACTGTGTAGCAATGAATGTCCCATTAAGATACACCATCTCTTTAGATTTAATTAAAAATCATCATGATCATTATAGAAATCCTTGTAAACACAAGTTTCATTCTGGAAAAATCATTTTTAGGAGAAAAACAAAATTTAACATAGGCCATTTTGCCCCAAATAGAACAGTGTACCAAGTTATCAACAGTATGACTTTTTTGAGAGATAAAATCCCAAAGAGGTGTCCTGTTAAGTGCTGTTTACCTAAAGGTAAAGGGCATAAAGAATACCCAGCCAGTGTCTAATTTACACTTTGCCAGCTACTGCTGTGCTGACCTGTGGGCTTTTGGCTGTTTTTGTGCAAGGCTAACTTTCCATGCTATCAGAGATGGCTTTAAACCAAGAGTATCTTTTATGTTCTGCCCGCTGTCATGGCCTTTTCTTTCTTTTTGTCATTTGACTTGTGTTAAGCTATCATGTGAAAGTTGACAGAAAGCTGACAGAAAGACCAGAAAGACCTCCAACTCAGTTCTGGTCTCGCCATGATTTCCAGATTAGTCTATCTGACAGAACAGTGGAGAGTCCTGCTGTTGAACTAATTGTACCATGCATGGTCTTATCATTACTAATTAAACATAGCTGTATTGCACTTCATGTAGAAGAAGTGATTATGGTAATTATGGGCCAAGAAAAGACATTTCATTTTGATGGCATCTTTGTATTTAAAGGGAAACATACTTCATAATTTAACAATAAACATGGTGCTTGATGTGATGATTATAAGAATTAGTTTAGCTCATGCTGGGAACAACAGATGGAGATAAGGTAGAATTAATCATTTCAAGGTGAACAAAAGACAGCCAGGCACGAATATGTATTGCTTATATCTTCATCAATTCCCAGTGTCAGGGCCAGAGTATATCATTTTTACTCGTTATGGCAATATTGGCTTCAGCAGTATGATATTGCAAAGGGCCGCAATATCCAAGTAAGCTCAGTCATATTTCATTTTGTGCTGTGCAAGCTCAGTTGTTCCTGTTGAGAGTTCTACGAGTGCTCCGACAAAATCACAGACATTTAGTCGAGTGAATGTTAATAATTTCATCAAAATAATGTGGTATGCGACATCTTTAAACATGTCACATAGTCACATTAAGTGTTTTCATGTCATACAGCAAATGCAATTTGCTGTGTTTCAAATATTTTGTCTGGATTTTGTATGCTTTGTCTGTAGTGTGCAGTCTGCTTTAGTTTTTTTGCTTCAAGCGTACAAGCATTACATGTGTTTACATCAGGTAAAACACATACATCAGAGAATTGTTCTCCGCATCATGGCTTTGTTCCCATGTTGAAGCCTTTCATCATGATGACTCTGCTCCCACAGATGATGGCCTCAGATGGGGTTCACCAGAGCTCACCAGTTGCAGTTAATATCACGGTGATCGATGCCAACGACAACACGCCAACTTTCCCCAACGTCTCCTACAGCGTCAGTGTTTACACAGACATGCAGGCCGGGGAAGTGGTATTATGGGTAATCAATAACCCACTCACCATTTTAACAAACAGTCTACTTGCCCAGAGTAATAGGATTAGTGGCCTTGTTTATGAAGGGCCTATAGCAGAAATAATTGCGTGAGCTCTGCATTTGGGCTCAGCCTCAGCTATATTTTCACCTCAGTATGTGCAGTGGGAAGTTGCTGTCTTAATAGGCTGCTTAGTAGTCTGAGCAGGAGCAAAGCAACTTGCCCTGGCATACTCAGTGGAAAGACTGATACACAAGCACTAATCGGCACAGCAATTGACACATAAAGGGTACTAGTTTAAAGAAAACGTTCATTGAAATTTTTGAATTTCACAGTTTACTTGTTCTTGGAGGTAGGGCAGAATAAGATTACCTAAGCAGGATGTAATGGAAGTGTATTAGGCTAAAATGTAGTTTAAATCTTGGCACAGTTCACATGCAAATGGCTCAATAGTGCTTAACAGGCTGGAAGTTTCACATCATGATTCAACTATCTAAAAGGAGTTAAACCCCTATGGCCTGACGCTGTACTTAAGTAGTTGAGTGATGGTGTAAAATACCTATATAAAATAATAATAAAAGCCTAATAGTTTTAATACCTTTCTGTAAATTTGTCACAGTGTTATTATCTGCAATATTACTGCTATCCAGCTTTCTTTAAACATATTTCCTAATCATACCAGAATCATATTTTCCCTCCTACCTAAAAGTTAATACTCTCCTAACTTAATTACATTCTGCCTCTGTAAAAAGTCATGTGGCATATGGCAGAATTGTGCGCTGAATGTCATTTGAATTGCTGTGTAATGCTGATGATCTGTTTTCAGCTTACAGCTTTGGATGCTGACGAGGGTCCCAATGGCCTGATAAGCTACAGCATTGTGGCAGGATCTCAGGGCCACTTCAGCATCAATAATCAAACAGGACTGATCAGTGTGGCACCCAGAGTCAACCTAACCGTGGGCAGCTCCTATGCCCTCACTGTCAAGGCATCAGATAATGCCGCTAGCGGCCAGAGAAGGTAAATGGGGTCAGAGGTTGCAATATTAAAGAGAGAGTAAAGAAAGTCTTCTGTTTTAGAGAACTAGAACACTGTATAGTAGAAGCTTGTCATCTCTCACTTTTTCCTTTTTATTTTGATTGAGCACAGTGGGATGACAGATTTTGTTTTGGAAATGTCCACCGGACCAGCATGCTCTCTGCACTTGTCCATCTGGCCCTCAGAAGCCTGGAAATGAGAGGCTCCTATCTTTAATTGTGGCTGCTGTCTTCCCTGACAAGCTGGGGGAACTAGGAGACTAGTTAGAATTGATGTATAAACAGATTTAAAATATATTACAAACAGTAGGGTATATATTCCCAATCTAATGTGACACAAGACTAATAATGAACAGTGTAATATAGTGTTAAATATTTTTTTTAAATATATTTTTTATGATACCAAACTTTAGATTTATATTAAACATCCAGGAAAGTTTAAAGGAAAAAAAAGAAAAAAGAACTGTCTGGGCGTAGCCTAATATTCTAATCAACATGCTTGATTGACATCCCTCTGTCCGGGACTCCTAAGCCTGCTACGCCACTCAAGAAGAACAGTGGGGGACATAAAAAGGGAAAAATAGAAAATAGGACACCCCTCACAATTGTATTACATTTTATTTTCATCTATTTTATTTTACCATACACACTGTGTAATTAAAAAAAAAAAGGTTGCTGCATCAGGCAGTAGCTGAGTGCAGGGATTCGGTCAGTATGGAGAAACTGGGAAGTAGCTTAGTTTAGTTACATCTTGTGTTGCCAGATCCATGGTTTTTCATGGAATTGGGCTACTTTTGAACTTCACTTTCAAATAAAATATTTCACTTATAACAAAATCCTGTACCTAACTGACCCCAAAATCACCACAAACACACTCTATTGGAAGTATCAGCCACGCAGATCATCTTATACACACCTCTTAAACTCATTATCAACATCAGCTCTATATGTTACTGTATGAATGTATTATGTTGGACCTCGGTGAAAAAACTGTTTACTATGCATTTGTAATACTGCTTTGTTAAAAATTTATGATGTTACTTTTAAATATTACAGTACATTAATATTCGATAGTAGTCTTGATGTTGGACTTTAAAAGATGTGTATAAGGGTTAAAATTAGCATATTTTGCGATTTGGTATTGGAATCAATTTGGTATTGGGCTGGTTTTATTCACTACTGGGCTGCTTTTGTCACACAGACCTGGTAACCCTGGATTTACATTTCCCAGTTTTATCCAATAGGTAACAGTAAATGTATAGTGCTGAAAATGTTAACAAGGAAAAAGTATGATAACACTATATAATGTATGGTGGTTGATGGTGTAAAAAAAAAAAAAACGAGCTAATGTAGCTCAAACCATTAAAGTTAACAGCTGAAGTTAGTAAACATAACAGCTAAAAGTTATTTTATTAAGATTTTCCAGATTAACTATACATAACAATGTCATGACATTACGGTGTCATGTCATTGTCCTAACTTTTTATAAAAATCTTAATAGTCGAATTAAACTTAAGGGCCTGAAAATATATATATATATATATATAGCGAATAGAATGCTCCTTTATTGTCACATATACAAGTACAGTACAGTGAAATTGATTCTTCGCATATCCCAGCATGTTG
>JAOUQW010000049.1:16876550-16909964 GCA_028565825.1 Olivaichthys viedmensis
ATTATTCATTAGAACAATCATATGTTTTCATATAAATATACCGTATGTATTTGGTAAACATGACTTTTATTCCCAATTAGTGTTGATGTAATCAAATCGCTGCAGCATTATATTTTAATCAATGTTCTCAGTCTAATGCTTTGATCTATGAACAATTTGTCATCGAACACAGTAATATTTAGTTGCAACCATTTTGGTTGTAGTCATTATCTCCAAAATGTGTTGTAGATGACAAGATTTAGTAAACAAGTATAGAATAGTACATTATTTAGTTCATATTTTTTGCTTTAGTACATAGTTTATTGTCAAGTAACCCGTTTGTGTATTTAATATTTTTTTAAGTAATTATTTGTGCTGTCTTTCATTTGATTTTTTTACAGGCTAAAAAAAATTGTGTTGATAAATGGCTGTTCTTAAATGGCTGTGTGTGCGCATAATTACAATATCGTTATGCTTATATTAAAAAAGTGACAAAGTCAACAGAAAAAAAAAACAACTGAATAGAAAATCGCAAATATGTGTATGACAATTAATCATCAGCCAAAATGTCAATCCTGACAGGCCTAGTAATCATTCCTGTGTACTTATCGGCATCATGCTCGCTAAGCTTAACTCTTCAAGTAGGGAGTGTATGGAGTTCATGGCATGTGGCATGCTAAGATATGACCATGACGTTAACAGGATGTTCAGGTTAATGTGACAAGCCTATAACTAAGACATTCTAGTACTAGTGCTCATAACAAACAGCCTAGTCAATGGTTCAAAGGAAATGCACTGCTCAAATGATGACTAATTACCTCAACCGATCCTGCCACATTATCTTACATTTTCTAAAAGGTTTAATAAAAGCATAGGACTGTGGCATATATAATGCATTGTGTACAAATAAGAAAACACAGCTCGGAATTTGAACATGAATCCTCCTGCCTGAGAAGCTCGTCTTGTTTACATGAAGTAGTCTCTCAGACAGGAAGAGGTCTGTTAGAGGAAATGATGAGAAGGAGCGGCTCATGTCTGAAGTGCTCAGCTCTGAAACTACAGCAGCAGCTGTCTGCTGACTCTTAAAACACAGACCAAATTAACAATCATGATGGGTCATAATGGTTTTTTTTTCAAACCAGCAAATTTTAGATCAAAATAAGAATTATTTTATAAGTAATACAGAAGATGCTTAAATTGTTTTTGACTATTTGAGGCAGTCTTTTTCATCTATGTCATCTATTGCTGTAGTAGAAAGATCTCAAAAGCCTGTAAATTTGCAGTAAAAAGGGACGATAGCAGTGTGTACAAGAGCGTAAAAGTGTATAACGGTATGACGTTCTGCAAGTTTTAAAATTACTGGCTGAAAAGTAACAGGGGAACTGTAAGTAATTTTAGAAGATAAACACTGTTGATATGGCTGTGCTCTAATTATGTTAGGCCCAGCAAATGCATGTTAAAGTATTTTAAATTATGCTTTTCCTTTTCATCTTTGCAGTCTGCAAGAAATCCCAAATGTACTGAAATTATCCCCATAATAATGTACCAACTGAACCTGTTTGGGTTTGTCATCATGCTGAAAGTAAATTTTTACCAATTACTTGTTATTTCATTAATTTTGACCAGATCTCTTCATTGGTTGAAAATCACCCACAGACCATCACATCGCAGAAGGCGCTATACCCAATACAGCACAGTGCACAGCCGTGTCTATTACCAGGTTTAATTATTACATTACCGGAGGTCAATTCGCACAGGACTATTATCATTATCATTATTATTATTATTACTACTACTATGCTCATTCGGGATCTAGATCTAAATCCGTATTTCTGTAAAGCTGTTGTCACGGTTGCCAAGCCTCGAGACCGCTGAGCTGGCCGGCCGCCATCGGACACGCGCGTCTGTTTACGTTTGTCTAGTCCGCCCTGTCTAATCTCGTGAATTGTTACCAGCTGTTCCTCATTTGTATTCCCTTTAAGTATCCCTGCGTTTCAGTCTCGAGTTGGCTTCCGTTGTGTTAATGTCATGCTGTGTTCGATGTCGTGTGTTAGTGCTCCATGTTTTTTTTTTTTATGTTTAATGTTTAATTTAAATAAAAGTCAATGTTGTTGAGTGGCTTCGCGTTTGTGTCCGTCCATCCGTAACCGCTGCTTTGTGACAATGTCTACTGTTAAAAGGGCTATACAAATAAAATTCAATTGAATTATTGCTGAGGAACCTCAGTGTTTGGTAAATTACAGAAGGAAATTTATTTTTATTATTATTACCTTTTTTAGACGTAAAAACTATGGACATTATTGATTATTTCTGGATTAAATACATTTCAGTGGTAATGACTTAAATTGTAGTACCTTCTCAGGTGATTCAACTCGAATAGAGCTTTTACTGCAACACACCCTCCAAGATTATTCCTCTATAACTTCTACTCACATCTGAATTGATGTGTATCAAATACTCCCCTGTATTGATTTTAGAAAAAAAAAAATTGGGAGTTGCCTAAGACTTGCACGATACTGTACACAAATATCATAAGACGAAAGCAACAATGTTATAATATAGGAATCTATATAGACATACAGGGATTTACACTTTGGAACGAGTACAATGATATTGTAATAAATTGCTTGTATTTTAATGTCTTCCAACAAATAAGAATACATAAGATGCCAATGCTATTTTTGACTACCTAGAGCAATGAGATGAGTGAGGTGCGTTCGTAATCTGATCAGAGCGCGGAGTGCATAATTAAATTTTACTGCTCCACTCCGCTCCAGGCCACTCCGATGACAGCCAGAATGCTCTGCTTTCCCAGTGTCTTACTACCACAATGCACAACTTTATCTAGCTAGTTAATAAACAACTGTTTTATAGATTGAAAATGGAATCAGTAGACCACTTGTTAATGTCTAATAAAAATAAAAGTAAGCAAGACCAAGAGGTTCGAAAAAGAATGTGCAAGTCAATAAAAACAAGAAAAGACTATGGAATTTTGAAAAGCATGTTTCCAGAAACATGATGCTTTAAATACATGGTGATTTCCAGCAGGCAAGAGGAAAGAAAAAGTAGCTATGATAATACATAGAAATAGACATGTTAGCTTGAAAAATTTTGGTAAATGTGTTACCTTGTGTTTCAGTTTTGAGTAATAAAAACAAATAAATAGAATAAAACTTGGGAAACTGAATACGTTTTATCTGAACATACTCCTGTGCCGTCTGCACTGGCCTGTAGTGCTTTGAATTGGCAGAACCTCATAAAATTTGTAAAGTAGACTAAACTAAACCTATCTCACTTAGATTTCATTATCAAATTCAAGTATTGTGATGTCAAATGGAAATCATAATGCTTTAGAGAAAAACCAGGCTGGAGCAGAATTGCACATATTGTTTTACGTTGAGCGAAAGAGATACCGGTGCAGAACGCACACACAATGGCCATTATTCATCAAAGTTGTGTAGAAACGATCGCAGATCCGAGCGCACGGAACGACGTACAAACTAATCTGCGTCTGATTAATGAAACTGTCGTACAACACCAGAACGAACAGCGATTTGAGCCCAATTGATGAATCGGCTTCAACTGCGTGGACGCAAGCGCCCGCCCAACAGTCCCTTATTTACAGGTCATATGCATACGACACATCCCAATTTACCCTAATATACTTCTAATTTCCATGAAACGCGCCCCAATTTATGCAGGTGTTGCGATAGCAAGCTAATAAAAGGAAAGCATTCAGCAGGCTACAGTCATCCAAGAAAGAAGTAAATGGTGAGAGGAAATTCAAATTATTTCACTGAAGCGGAGTTAGAGGTGTTTGTGCTGAAAATAAGGTTGCTAAAAATAAAATATGTTCTTTGTGGAAGCCACAAAAAATGGTATAAACGGTGCACACAAAATGAAAACTTTTTTTGTATAAATATAACATTGGACAGGTGCCTCCAAAGAAGAACTAACTTTTTGGTCACTTATATTTCCTCTTGCACCAAAACACATTATTAGTTCCCGAATTTACATCTCATCAATTTTAAACTTTGCGCATAGGGCACAAAGAATCACAGGCGTTTAAAGTAAGAGAATGAAGTACGCAAGTACGTAAGAATGAAGACAACAGATGTTATACAGTGTCGCATCACGTTGTACTCTAATCAGCTTAGCCTTAGCCTAATTCATAATTCATGTTACAAGTCTGAAAGTAAAGGAGGACACTGCAGCTGGAGGGAGCCCAACCCCCAAACCTCTATTTGGGTCAGTAAGGGACCGCAGCTTTAATACCCTCAATGCCAGCGTCCGTCTGGTGGCCTGCATACCACATTAGCATTCAGTCTCAACAATAGAAAGACAAGAATGAGAGACAAAGAAAGCAAGAAAGAATGATAGTCAGAAAGGAAGAAAGCAAGCATCATGAATAGGCAAAGAGTGTGTGCAAGTGGTGGGGATTAATCAATACTTAATAATACTTAAAAAGGTAATGATGCAGGACAAAGTACGTACACAAGTGCACCTGAGCAGAACAGAGTGAGAAAAAAATACCTTATATAATGCATGTACTGCATTATATAACTGCATAATGCATGTACAGACTCACACATAAACACAGCAGGATAAAATTCTTACGTCAAAATGCACAGACAACTTTTTCTATATCGAAATAAAGGGGGGTGGGGCTTGGCTGGTTGGGTGTACCCGACTAGCCCTAGTGTTTAAACGTTATAAAATCCATTATGTTGGCAAAAAGCGTGTTTCCCAATACATTACATTGAAAATTAGCAGCAATGTCTGACGAAACTATTTTTTCAGGCAACGGCTTTAAGTTTTTTTTCCCAGGGATCGTTTCTTTTGTGGTGGCCCATAAAGCATCAAAAAAGCAGTTTGGTTTTTCTCCATCTCAGTAATAAGCCCAGATGGCAAGGTCCAGGACCCATACATCCTTGTGGACAATGCGCCAGCAAGCAAACCCCACCACAATGAATAGGAGAGAATGTTAACATTTGTATTTCTTGCAATACCGCCATGATCAAGAAAAAAGATGTAAATTTAAATATTGAACTTTTTAATAGCCCTTTTGTCCGCTGCTGAATATTCCTTGATATTTTCTACTAACACATGTAGTACATAAAATATCACACCAGCGAGTACAAAGGAACATGACACAGCACTCAAACCACTCCAACCCTGCACACCACGCTGCACTGTGGAGAAGCAAGAGAGCCGCTTTAGCACGATAAACACATACTGCTGAGCTCTGGGGCGTGCAACCCAAACCCTTAATGGGTGCACTGCATTAGCTGTTGGCACCGAGCCGGGAGTCACTCGCTGTTTTTGTTGGACGATGGGCTCCGAAGAGTGTTTTTAGGCTGCACATCTGTCCCATTGCTGCCTCAGAATGCTCCAGGGCTGAAAGGTCTGCTGGAGAGCAGTGGCAAGACAAGCCAGAGCGTGTACACTAACAGCACTAACAAATATTCCATCGCTAAGAGAGACCTGTTGGAGCACATCAGCCAATGTTTACAAGGTTCACATCAGGTGAAGACATAGACTCTCTGTGACACGCTGTACAGCCTCAATAAGAGAGAGACAGAGACTCTACAACTGACACCTGTTTTTTAACCCAATTTTAGTCCTAGCCAATTCCCACTGCTAGCTAGGTCTTTCCTATGGCACAACAGATACCAATCTGGGAGGGTGAGGGCTAATAAGTGCATCCTTCAAGACATGTAAAGCCACTGCATCTTTTTGAACTGTTGCTGGAAGTAGCTTTGGATAAAAGTGTCTCCCAAGTAAATAAGGGTAAATGTAAATGTAACCTGCATCCAGAATACCAGCCATATGTCCATGTTATGAAGTTCTCAACAGACTGAAGTAGTGGACATATGATGAATGCTTACATGCAGTAAATGACTGAAACAGTTGAGGAACTAAAGGAAACATGAGTTCTCCTTACCTTTGTCAGCCACAGAGAGCATGCTGCTGACGTACTGCTCCTCCACCATCCACGATGCATCATTTATCTTGCTGGAGACGCCACATGAGCCCACACAATTCACCTTGATGGCTGCAGAGAAGAACGAATGGGACACATTCACTACTAAGCCAGCAACAAGCATTCAATATTCTGGGCAATTTTTGATAAATCTTTTATCTTCTGAAAAATCTGATTTTTTATTAAAATATTTATTGTTTTATTAAGGAATCATATCACAATCCTATTAGAATTTTTTGGCAGCACCTTCTTAAAAAAACTCAGATTTACAATTAAGACACCCTAAAGTGGGATGATCTCTGATACAAATGTTAATTTGCTAAAAAAAACAGCCACCCATGCACTCTTGTTAATAACATAACACTTATGTTAATAGTACTTTTCAATCTCTCATCCTCCGCTGGTTAGCACACTGATAAAAGTGTCTGGTCGTGATTCCAGCTCCTTTTTGTCTGAAAAAATTATTGAGCTTACGCCATAAATAAATAAATACATACATACATACATAACTAATCTAATGTTGGCCTGTCACGAATATGGCATTTTGGCTGCTGATTGTCATACACATGATTGTGATTAACGACTTAATTGTTGACTTCATGACTTTTTATCAGCACAACAGTAGTGTAATAACATCAACAAAGTTACGAATTCACTAATTATTACTGTTACACAACAAAAATAGTTCAGAGATCGAAGCCTTTAAAAATAATAATAAAAATATGATGGTTCAGCAATCTTATTATATCAAGAAACTAATTAAGAATGAATTTCGAGTTTACTGACTACATATATTTATATGGAGACATATGATTGTGGAATCTAACTTTACTTAAAAGGACAATTCATACCAGTAAAACCATTCAGACCATTAGGATATTTTGGGTTCTTTTTGTGCTTAGTGAAAAACACTGAACGCCTTCAGATCCTTCAAACAACAGCCACCAGCAGCCATCCAAATGTCTTAAATGGCTACTCTATCTGAAAGCCTTTTTCTACCATACTGTACTTATAAGTAAGCTCCAGTCGTGCTTCTTTGCACCATAATTGTGCATTGCCAAGCCCTGGACAATGGCTTAATTTGGTCAGACTATATCACTTCTCCACAGGCACTTTATGTTTTTCTCTTAAGCTTCAATTGTTCAAACACAACAGTGTGAATGAGCATCCTGTGACAGAAATAACAATTTACACATGCAAAACTATCCCACAGTGAATACCTGATATAACTGTATGATGCACTCCTCGATAAACCACGGGCTTGCTTATGCACTAAATAATTTGCAAGTTTACTAAAGGATTTTATCCAGGATGAAGGACAGCAAGCCAGAAGAAAAAACCATTGAGTGAAAGGGGAAGGAAGAAAGGGAGCTGTATCCTCCTGCCTGTTTGGCACACTGTGTGGATGAGGTCAACCTTAATCACCTCATCATTGTGGCCCAAAAGCCCTTGCCCAGTGTGAACACACATACACACACACACTCACCCTGGGCAGATACAACCCTCCCAGACATTCCCACAGCTTCATGTTTCCCATCCACAATCACAAAGAAGCACTGAAATACCCAGTGGGCAAAGAAAAGAGAGATAAAGGAAAGGAGAGATCCCAGACTCGCAGGTGCTTTTCATTGTGCTTGCTCAATGAAACTAAAGCTCCATTGGTTTGACTCCACGAGACACTTCAGAAAGAGAAATCAATGGCATTGTGGCTAAAAAGATACATCCCATCAGATCTAATTTTAAAAGTAAGAGAGCCACATATTTCTGGTGGTGCGCCTAGACATTGGCAAAGGGTCTAAAACGGCATCCTGTTGACATCACACACAAACGAGTGGCAGATGGCACCAATTCACTACCCAGGCAGCTACCATATTTGGCATGCTGGCACCAAGGCCTCTCCATCTCTGCTCTGCAGGAATAATTGCAGAGAGGTCTAAAGGAGAGATGCAGGATAGGGTCCTCTGAGTTTCCATCAGCTCAGAGCCCATACCACATTAAATTACCAGCAGGACCATCTGTGGCTTGCCACCTGAGCACCACTTTTACCACCATGAAAACCTCTGACCGCAGTATATAGTCCAACAACTGTAGGTATTTCTTAAATTCCTTTTTTAAAGAAAGTGCCTTTGCAGTGGTTAAAGTCTTGTCTATAAAGAATCCTTACTAATTGTAGTTATGCAACATTGCCTCTAGTTAGACGAATTTTAGCTGAAACACACCCTCTTATTCTGGGAAATGGTATGAGGAAAGATAGCAGCAGGCTATTACAAGCCTATTACAGCATGACCATGCGGCCTTTATTTCAGATAAGCCAAAAAAAAGTGTCACGCCTGCAGGGATGGTTTCATTACAACATTTCAATACAGGGAGAATGAAAGACTCAATGATGCAATACAAATACTAAAGCAAGCCAACAGTTAACTGACAGGGAGCCTTGAATAGATACTGTACTGACTGTAATGAACAAATACAATGTAATTGTAGACCGAGTTTGTAAATTACAACAGCACTCGTTTACCTTTCTTATTGCAAGTCTGAATCTAACAAGACTGACACGCAGATCAAGTCTGAACAAAATTGAAGACATTCCACGCTGTACTCCAACCCGTTTCCTTCAAGTATTTCCCTTCTCAGGCTGTGACTTCATGGTCCATTGTGTTGCACACCAAAAGAGGTGTGGTGACATTCTGCTGGCACTAAAATGCTGAAATGCTCAGTAAACACGGAAGTTTTACTCAACAAATTCTCCATGGATAACGATGCCCATGACTGACCAAGTAAAGAAGGGCCTATTTTACAACAGCAACCAACTAGACCAACTAAAACTGACCACCTTTCAGAAACTTGTCAATTATGAATGTTATTAGGACATTAATAACACATATTAGAGTTGTTGTATAAATTGTGTGGCTGACATTAAAGCTTATTATTGCCCATGTTATTAAGAGACAAATGCAAATTTATGGGGAAAAAAAAGAAAGAAAAAAAGAGGGCAGTTGGAATCTCCCTGGCAACTGGCAGGCATACTGTAGCCAATCAGGCAACTGTTGCAAAGCCATTTAGACAGAATTTGACCCCTGTGACTTCAACGCCATGCAACAATGCGTCAGCACGCAGGCGAAGCCAACTCTGATGGCATGGAGGCGGTGGCCAGCTCAGTTTAAGGTGATAATATTTTTTCCTTTCCTTTCACCGGCTAGATGAGCAAAGTTTTATTAAGGCAGACCGAAATTGGGGGTACAGTGTGTTTGGTTAAGATTAGGCCGATCCACGGACAATATGGACAGCCCTTTGTCCTCAAGCCAAAACACAGAGCAGGCACAGATCCACTAAAACAATAGGGAAATTGTTTCACGCCAAGGAGAGTATTTCCGAGTGGAGGAGCAGGAGGAGGAGGAATCCCCCTTTACATCAACAAAGCATATCAATACCCATGTGCAGTGACGCAGTGAAAGGTTGAATTTCATTCCAAGACATTTCTTTTGTAAGCTTTGCGAAACCTGAAACAGCTAAGAAGGGACTTCCCTACATTTGGCTCTAAACTACTAATTCCAGTGAACTTCCCCAACACTGACTGACTTTTTAGCACAAGAGAGGTGACAAACTGCACCCATTCAACATCTCATAACACAAGGCAGCGCAGATCAAAAACGACATTTATTTCTAGCACAACTTTAGGGCTATATCAAAGTGAAATTACCATAACTATCTGAAAATTATGACAATGCCTTTTATCAATATGTAAGATACAGTATATTACATTTAAGCATACATTTGCATAATATTTTTCTATAAAACACTTTCTGTCCTCCAAACCGCCTTAGGTTTAACCAGTGGTGTATTATTGTCTGAAGTAGTGTGTATATTGTGACTAGTTGGCTCATCCGCACCCCGACCCGCACCTCCACGCTCAGATACAAACATATACATAACCACAAGTACAAGGTATTAAGCGTTATTAACAATATAGGGTGTGATGAACGATGAAAAAACTATGCGGTAATGGAAAAACTAAAGAACAAATGATTGAGGTGGTGCCGAGGATAGTATATGCGTTTTTCCCCCAAGACAGTCAATAAAGAAAATGCCAAAAAGAAGAAAAAAAAGAAGAGGAAAAACTTTTGGTAGCTTGCAAACATGCAAATAGAAGTGTCTCTTTTTCTTACAGCTGCGTTAGAGTGAGAAATAGAGATTTTTTTCTGTGGAACTTTGCTATTACAGGGGACATCAAGAACCTGCAGGGATGTTGACCTTTTCCAGCTTGGCAATGGGTAAATTATTTATTTTTTGTAAAGGTAGAGGTGTTCTTAGCAGTAATTCGTATTAATGCCTGTGTGAACAAGATTTCACATACGATGTTAGTAACGGCCAAACATGTGAATCCTTTACATATCATTGTTCATTGTTAAGTGGGTATAAGCAAACCGTAGTGGTTTCCTACTGGCTATACCTGTGTATCACATAGACTACACCTCTGGGTTTAACTGATGGTCTGTTTAAATGGAACATAAGCAAATTAAATGTATCATCAGCAGCATTACATATAAATCAAATCTTCAATATTGAGCTGACAGGAATAATAAGCATAAAATCACAAGACAGGCCTTAAAATGAGCGAGACAGCATGAGGCGCTACACATCTGATGATCATGTAACACAAGCCTGCATTTTCTTGTCATTGTTACGGTTTAACAAGCAATACGAACCTTGTGCTTTTCCTCTTCATCACTCATGCAAACCGGTCCTGTATAACAGCTGTCTTTAACTCCTGTCTAACGCCAGTCTAATTCCTGCTTTCAGGCTACTATACTACTGAACTTACTATACTATACAGATAAGCTGAGCTCCAAGTAGGCCCAATCAATTGATGTCTGCTGAATGGGTTTATGACTTTGAATGAGACTACATCCAAGTTGAATCTACACTAAGGGCACTTTCACATATGCAGTTTTTAGTCCATTTGTATGTGGTGTGTGGTTTGTTTGGACATGTGTGAACACAGGAATCGCACTCGACTGTGGACCAATACACCCAGTTTGGGATCACTTGCTGGCAAACCATAGTGCAATTAAAATTGCAGTGTAAACACAATCACTGTGTGATCACCTGATTCCACACAATTGCAAGAAGTCAACCAAACATGCCATGGATGGGTTGCGGGCAGCATTTTTGATAAGTGAACTGGCTCTACTGAGATGGCAAAATGAGCTGGAATGCTGCAGAAGTACGATGTATTCTGGATATCCAAGCCAAAGAACATGAAAATGTTGAAATCAGTTGACAAAAATACTTATGCTTTTACATTATTTATTTATATTATTATTTAATCATTTATTTTTAATTAGCACCAGCTTTCATATTTTCCATGCTTCATTGACTTTGGTAATTCTACGCACGCTTGCAAATAGTTTGTGTACATTTTCCGTCTGTCACAAACTGGCCGCCACGAACTCCCGCGCTGGCGCGCGCGTTGTGGTTGCCATGGTGACTAGCGCCATGTGCTTTATGTTTTGGTTTATTTAAGCCCTTGTCGTCAGTGATTGTTCCCAGCTGTTCCTTGTTAGCCCCTCATTGGTTTGTATATTTAAACCCCTGTGTTTCTGTCTCCGGTGCTTGATTTTGTTTAGATGTAATGGTGAAGGTGAATGGTGGTTTGATTCTGTTATTAAACTCGCCGATTATACACGATTGCGTCCTGCCTCTCGAGCCACGTACCGATCGTTACACAGTCACTGTATTTTTGTCCAATGACTAAAGGACATTTGCGAGTATGTTTTTCATGCCTACCCCTTCCATCACGTCCCTTAGCTAATTTTTTTGTCCACTTAAATTTGTGCGCTGTTAAACCAAACTGAACCACACAGAAAACAAACCAAAAGTATCCATTTTACCCTGAATTAGAGTAAGCCCCCTTAATTAAGTATACTTTCAAAAATATTGACTTGCAACATACTGTAGTTTACTGTGTGGTTCATGGCTAAACGTTCAAAACATCTAACATTTCAAAGATCTGAGCATGTGGGTAGAGCTTTGTCATCACGCTGAAACACAGAGCAGGTTCAGATCTACTGAAACAATTAGGAGATTGTATCACGCCAGGGATGGTCTTTCAGCTGAAGAGAAGGACCCCCACACCTTTAAATGGTGCTTACATCAACAGGGACATATAAGCCTATTATTAACACTGTCTAGTCACGCAATGCAAGGCTGCATTTCATTCAAATACATTTCCTTTGTAAACTTGTAAGCTTGCAAAACATCAAAAAAGGGACTTCCCTACATTTGTCTCTAAACTACTTATTCCAGTGAGCGAACACTGACCTAGTAAAGGTTTTTTTTTCCCCACCACAAAAGATAATTACCATTATCTGAGTTATCTGAGCAACCTCAACAATTTGGATAAATTCTGCTGTATAAAATCTGCCTTTTATTATTTAAATCACTTGTGATTTAATTCAAAGCTCCACAGCAGGATACTGTGCTACATGACAAAGTTCTTTTAAGGTCATAAGGCAACCACTAAGTGCTGTGCACTAGAGTCAATGATTACTGGAAAAAAAGAAAGAATTGCACAACAGAAATGACCAGCTGCAGTGGGAGAAATATCCTGCCTTAGAAACTGTGTTCCCTGTGGCCATTAGCGCTGACTGCGCCTCTTCTTCCTTCTCAAGCACAGACATGACATGATTACATATTTCACATCATCTGTGGTTTACAGGGGCTTCCATTTTTCACACAGCTATCAAAATCAAATAGAACCAAAGCTGAGCTGAGTTTTAAAGCAACCTGTGGTTACTTAGAAGTGTAACTAATGCACTAAAATTAATGTATGGTAAAATAAAGTAAATCATTACAGTAAATGACATGAATAATACGGTTCTAGGCTTTAGTTAGGGTCAGGCTGTTTATTAACTTTTTTAAATCATTACAGTGTGTATGAAAACAAAGCATGGTTTCTCTCAGTCTCGCTACCTGTCTGGCGAGAGTCATCTTTGCTGGAATAATCGTAAAACTGTATTTAGATCAGCAGTTTATTCACCAAACAAGGAAGTAGTAAGAGATAGAATAAGCAGATATCAATCAGCAAAATATGGGATGTTTACAGCTTTTTTTATGAAGCAAATCTGAGAATATCCACTATTCTGTGTCGACCAGACGATTATGGGTTCTCCCTTTACATCTCGGTTCCTCTTCCTAATATTATTTTCTTTGCCACTGTCTGCTTCAGCTTGCTCATGAGGGATCTACACCCGGATTGCTGTGAAGTTGCTGTGTGTTTACGACTGTTTTATAGTGGTATATAAATTAAACTGAATTGAAGTAACATACTTAGTGCTCACGAAGAACGACTGAAGCCCGCTTATTGTGGGCAAGTTCCATAACCAAACTGGAAACATTTCAAATAAGTTTACATCCTTTGGTGAATCAGAGATGCATAGCAAAGGTGGAATTTTCCATTAGTCAAATTTTCTTTCTGGCTTTCAATGCAAATGCCAGCACTGAAATAGTA
This sequence comes from Olivaichthys viedmensis, assembly GCA_028565825.1. Taxonomy (NCBI): domain Eukaryota; kingdom Metazoa; phylum Chordata; class Actinopteri; order Siluriformes; family Diplomystidae; genus Olivaichthys; species Olivaichthys viedmensis. Next base: position 16,890,023 of record JAOUQW010000049.1, read on the forward strand.
GCAGATCAAGACGAATGTTATTGTTGTTATTCGTGTTTGCAGGAACTCCAGATTAGTGAAATGCCTTTTGCTACTATTACTCAAATCCCTATAAACCAAATGACACCAAATCTCAGTGCTCAACAAACAAGCATCTGCTAAGGGACTACATTAAAACGTTACAGTATCTCACCGTCTCAAAAACCAGAAAATCAATTAAAAACGAAATTACACACTTTTTGAAAAATATTCTTTTTTTCAAATTACTGGATTATTAAACTTGAAAGATAATAAAATGTTTCTGTTGTAAAAGGGCTTTACCCAACTCAGATAAGGCAGTGAAAGTTAATTCACAGGCATTTCTGCACAGATTTTGATGTTTATGAGTTGGACCTAGATGGACTGAAATGGAATGGCCTCATCCATACAGCCACTTCCAAACACATTCAGCTGAGAGAAACCTGAATCACAGAAAAGCCTGTGTCACGCGCATAGCTGAGCGTGAGACATAGCGGGGCGGTCGCCATGGCGACGGCCGCCACGCACTTGTGTTTTTGTTTTTCTTGTCTTTGTCTCGTGATGTGATTGTCCCCACCTGCATGTCGTTTGTTAGTAATTATTAAGTGTTTAAATACCCGCTTGTGTCTGTCCTGTATTGTCTCCTGTTGTTTGTGTGTGAGCACGCCTGTCGCGGCGTGAGTTTTGTTTGTTTCCCCCCGATCTTTGTGAACAAAATAAAGATGTTGTTTAAAGAAAGCGGCTACGCTATTGTGTCCGCACCCCCGCGCCTACACTTCATGACAGGCTGATTAAGCATATATATAAAAAATTATATATTATATATATAAATAAAAAATAAAAATCTTAAAATAATTTCCTCATGATAACAAAAATATTTGAAGCCCCATAACAACTATTTATACATCTTTTGGCAGAGAGAGGCTGTACCAGTAATTTAGTAAGCCCCGTTTGCTCACTTTCATTATCCTGTCAATTGGATCATCATGTTTCGGCTTCTGACTAGCATTACGCATTATTAATGAGTCAAAACTGCTTTGAAAAGAACCTGCTTCCATTTTGAGAAAACTGTAATCATTCAGGCTACACAACAGTTATGATGACTAAATGCATTAGACATTGACAGAATGTCAATGAAGGGACAAGTCAAGCCCATTTTGTGCATACTTATCTAAAAACCCTCATTTCTGTACATCCTCACTGCACTATACATCCTCAAACCATTTATTAAAAAAAATAATAATAATTAAAAAAAAAAATAAAAAAAATTGTCAAGGTGTGTAGGAACACAGGAAGAAAGAAGCAGAATTCCATCAATTAGTCACTGTGGCTCTTTAGATCTTCCATGAGTCATTGAAAAACAATGCAGGCAATAGAAACAACCCTTTTCCATTTAGCCTTAAGGTATTTCTCATTACTTCATATGTATTCTAAAGAGGGCAGAAATTCTCATAAATCATAAGAACACAATAATGCAGAGTGATGAATTTCCACACAGTCAGGGATGGTGCTCATATTATAAAGGAAGATAACAAATAAAAATAATAAATAAAATAATAACTTCGGAGAGGGCTGCACAGGGTTTTAATTATAATGCTTTTATTCTGCCAACTCAATAAAATAATATTATAAGCTGGTAACGTTTTCATTTCAAATTCATTTCTCAAATTTGATTTTACTTTTAGACTTTCCTTCAAGTTTGCAAACATGCAGATGGTCTCATGAGTCAACTGATATAAAGAGTTCTGAATTGTTAAAGTCAGGGCGAGGAGGCAGATTTATCGTTTGTTGCTTTTCTTAAAACTGTATTTGTATGAAATTAAACAAAATCTCGCTTGCTAATTAGAATTCTTAAGAATTTTCCGAAGACATATTTCAAGTGAGCATCTGCGTCCTTATCAGCTCTGACGTAAATACTCCAATCAATTACCAACACGTCACTGAAACATTCCAGACTATAACCTTGTTAGATCCTTGTGGCTGATGGGAGAAAGCAAAGGGCTCTTTGTTGTATGCAGTTCAGTATGTGAGAGCACCTGTACACAAAAGCTGGGAAAGTCCAAGATATCAGCTGTGACCATGACTTTTGAACACTAGTGGCACGGCAACAGCATTCCTACTATACTACCCAGTCCGAGGCTCTGACCTATCGCCAGGTGACGGCTGAAAATGCCTCTTTCGCACTGAGGTTTGCTTCCAGGATCTGAAAAACTTGAAGGGAAAAGTGTCATACATGTGCAAGAGCATCAACTTGTTTTATCCTGTCGTTTAAATAATTTCTGCTTGTGGCTACCATTTTGCATCCCCTTACGTTTTTAATGAAAAGTATCTGACATAGAAACTAATAGCTAAGCCCTGTGACCATCAAGACTAAACAGAGTTAAGTATCTCATAAACAGTAAGGCTGAGAAGACCTCTGAATGGACAGCTATTTAATGTGGCTTAAAACAGTGAGGATTCGTGTTGTCCTGGCCACAGTGGGGGTGGTGGACCAAGGAATGTGCACCATTATAGACTCCTCCTTAGCGTTCGCTCGATAGAGCTGCTGGGCTTGGCCTTCAGCTCAAAGCAAGATCAAACAAGAATGATCACATCACCCTTCGGGGTCAAAAGAACCAGAGAAGCAAAGACAAGTATACACAACAAACATACAAAAACACAAAAGGCAGTGTCATGGATACAACACAGGGCCTTTATGTGTAATCAGTCTACATTAGCATGATCAAAATTAATAAACCATCATTAAATAGTTTCAGCGTTTGGCTGCTGCTGTTGATGCCAACATTTCAGAGCAATTACCCCATTTGTTCGGTTACCGTTTTTTTCCAATTAGCTTAAACTCCACTAATGCCGTCACTATCTTCATTCAATCATCAAAACGTTCATCAAGCAAAAGATATAAAAAAATATTCTCTTAAAACTAAGATGAAATATCAAAAGCCTGCTTGTTTTAACATGCTTTAAGTGAACACACACCACAGCTGTTGCTCATACTGACTAAGTGTACAAGCATCAGAACGATCATGTATCAACCCAAAGTCTCTGTCTGCACACCCTTAAAGTGATACAACCACTTGGCAGAGAAGAGTACAAAGACAAAGCCATAGACAGAGAGAGTGAAAGAGTGAGAGAAAAGCAGGGAGGAGGAGTAGGTGGCAGGGCATTTCGCCAGGCCTGTGGCACTTTGTTAAAATCCCCCGTGGAGAACAGCTGGTGGATTGGCAGAGGTGCCAGGAGGCACAGTGCACTGAAGTCAGGGTCGAAAGGTGCCAGCGCTTTTGGCGTGAGGATGTACAGACTCCAAGCTGAGGCAGTCCAGCTTCACACACCTAGCAGTGAGATCTACAGCCCCCACACAAAACATTATTTAAACAAGGATGATTAATTTACAGAAGACCGAGTTACAACACACATCTGATAATAATATGATCCTAATTCAATCGATATGAGAGATCAGAGACAGCTTCTTTAAAAAGTACCGGCCTGCATCCCATAATGGATTGTTACACTATTCAGTTTTGAATGAGGAAAAACTCCACCATAACTTTTAGATAATACCCAGGAGCCTCACCCCCCCAAAATGAAAGAAATCACAAAAAGAATTCCCCTATAAAATAAAGACTGAGGTTTCAGCAGTGCTGCTGGTTTCAGACTACCAAATTGTTGAGTCAAAGAACACCCCAAAGGGGGTACTGGAATAAAAGCACTGCTTGTTGCTTAACAGCAGAAGTGTCCTCTACAGCTAAGAGTCCCATCTGTACCATGTGCTAAGGTGAGCATGTGCTGCTCACTTTCAACCATGCTGTAGCATTCAACAGCATCACACAGCCAGTAGTTTAAGAGGATGCCTTGGTGGACTGCAACCCTAGAGATCAACAAAATTGTGCGTACATTGATATAAACCCGGAAAAGCATCGGTTTTCATCTTTAATTAATTTGGATTTATTACAACATCTTTGATGTCAGTGATGTTTTGATGTTGTGGAAATTGCTATAACAAAAATAACAAAAAAAAAACATTATTATCCACATGGGATGGGTTTTTGAATTGATTTTACGACTCAAATATCGTCTTTTGATGAATAGCATATAATCTGTTCACATTGCTGTCCTTCATCAGTATCTGTTACAGTTTCTAATACAAGTCTATCAAATCAATATTACCGTCATTACAGCCTGCTACTTGTAAAAAAATACTCTTATTCAAATAAGGACACCCTTATTCCCTACCATATGTCTACAAGAGGAATACTAGAAAATCAGTTGCAAACGGGGCAGGGAGAAACTGATTCCCAGCATCAGACAGAGCCCGAACATGGGTGAAGCACATACTTGGCTACAGTAAAAGTGGTGTCACCTTTCATGATGAAGACTCTTGGGACAGAGGCTAATGAAAAGGGACTCCACTAAGGAGATGACAAGAAACAAGCCCACTGGCTTTACACGCATTCCTCAGTAGTGTATATACTTCGACATTCATCTTATTGTTAAAAAAATTGCCGTCATCACAAGTGCACATACCAATGAACGATGAGTGACAAATTAAAGGAAAAACCAACATAAAAGTGTCTTTGTAAGGTGCTGGGCCACCACGAGCCGCCAGAACGGCTTCAATGCGCCTTGGCATAGATTCTACAAGTCTCTGGAACTGGAGGGATGGAACAGTTCTTCCAAAAGATATTCCCTCAACTGGTGTTTTGACGATGGTGGTGAAGAGCGCTGTCTAATACAGTAAAAATTCACAAGTATGATACAAAAAATTAACACCTATGCTGCTGTATATAATTGAGTACCTATGCGGCAGTATATTGATGCTCACACTGCAATTATATGCTATCTATTAATGCCTGTTGTAATAAAATTGTCCATGGTGTTTGTCGTTGTTGGTTTCTTTCTCCAATGGATAAAAAAACAAAACAAAGACACCTCCTTATAAATAATGAAGCAGCAACACAGTGTACCTCCAAGGTCACAGAGATAAAAAGCACCAAGTCTGGCTGTACTCATTTTACTCTACAACCCGAGCTACTCTGTTAGTAACTCGATACACCACCTGTCCATAGTCCTGTAAATACAGGACCTCCTTTCAACGAAAGAGCATTATCGTATACAGCCAGGGCCAGACACTGACAAAGCACATGGACATACACACAGAGAAAAACATCCTCACAGACTCAACAAAACAGACAGGATGTTAATACATGCTCTTAAGATGTACCTTCGGTTTGAGCTGATGGTTAGTATCATGTCAGTACAGACAAAAAGTCAGCTCATACTTTCAATTCAAAGCTTAATAACTTTGATTTAGGCCACTGGAAGCAAATAACATATCTCAGAAATGACAGATTCAAACACATTCTCCAAATCATATCAAATACTAGGGATGGGTAAAAGAGTTGATTCTTAGCTACATCGCAATTCTCTCTTGAAAGAAGCACAAAACGTTACAATCAGACTTCACAGACGTATGCATAATTTTTTTTCTGATTAGAAACACACACTATGGGGCTATATTGTATGCAGTGTGATGTAAAGAACTAATAAATGAAAATAGTTGTTTTTTTTGTTTTTTTAGTTCAAGCCCATTAGAAGAAACATTAAAAACATAGGCCTAAAGATCGAACGAGTGCATCTTGTAGGATATCGGGGTTGCCAGGTCTGTCTGACAAATGCAACCCAATGGTCAAGAAAACCACCCCAAAAACAAGGTCAATAGCAAAACATCCTCCATTCCATACCCTATACACTGCTTGTATCAAGACCATCATTGCAAAATGTACTATAATTAAAAAGAAATTAAATAGAATGATGACATGTAACCTGCCAGTTGGCAAACCTCCATTTGTTACTATTGTGTTAATAAAAAATAACAGAAATTCATGAAGAGCTTTTCATGATGGATAAAATAAATAAATAATATGATTTAAAAACAGCAAGTGGTCATACTGGAAAAAACATAATGTAGGCTGAGATGCATAAAGAATTTATATTTAGCTTTATAACAACATTATTTTAGAAATCAGGAGGTACATGGAGATTTCCACCCAGATCAAATGCTTTTGCTAACAGTGAAAAAAAAAATTGTAGCAGCATGAGTCACACATTTTCAGATACCACTGTGTAATTGCAGTGGTCGGAAGCAGATTTCACTCCACCCAATTCCATCCGATCCAGATGTCTTGGCACGACACAACCTCGAGTTGAGACTGCTGATTATCAGAATTGTGTTTTATGGTCACAATTCCACAATGACTAATAAGCATAATATGCACTATGCATGAGCTAAAACAATGGCTGCTCTTGTGCCCTTCTATAAGATAGTCGTTTATCTGAACATAGTGACCAGAAGAGAACCAGGACATTGCAAGCATGAAGTGCCTCCACAGACAGTGAAAAAAATGAGTGCAGTGAGGCATATTAAGTGAAAATGTGTGACAGTTCCTTGTCTAAGCACTATAAAAACACACTTCCTCTTGAGCAACCCTCTCTACAGCTGCGGCCTAGCCTACAGATAGGGTGTGTAAGAGAGAAGTACTGGATGTACATGCTTATGTAGGTCATTTAGGGCCTTGGGTTAGTAACTTTGGACATGAATATTGTCATAGTGATTTTGTTGAAAATAAAAATCCTGAAGGTGTTACATGAAAAGGTTATCCCAGGTACAAAGTGTTAAATGATCCAGATGAGACAGTACTATAAGAAGGAAACCTTTTCTCTTTCTGATCGCAGAAGCCTGGAGGTAGCCAGTGCACACACATCTTTAGATGACACGCGCTCACTCACCGCTGAAAGGAAAATGTACTACCCACTGATGGGTATCTGAGGGAGAAAAATGACATGCTTGCTATTCCAAGCAGGCACATATTTCAATTGTTGCATTTTTAAAAAAGCCTCCCTAGTGGCGCGAAGAAACCATTTAGCCAAAATACCATCTTGAAGTTCAGGGGACAAACGGGACTTAGGATAAGATTGGATTGGAGATCTGCCTTTTTCGGAAGACATTCTGATCTGTCTCTTTTGGTTATCCCAGAAACAAGTTAATCCTGAGGGGATCACGCCGACAGACTTAATCTGCAAGTCTGAAAGAGGAGATATGCTGCCGTCTCTTAGCCTCTAATCTAGAAACTGTGTATTCTAGTGACTGAAAATTTCAAGAACAGATTTAAAGGAATACTACAGCGTTTTGCCACCTAATTTCTATCCACTGCATTTGTAGCGTATAGCCAATTACCACAGACACCACAGGGGGATTTCGACTCCGTACTCCCTGTACTGAGAAAATAACTCTAAACTTGGAAGTTTAATGGAAGTCAAAAGACAGTTGTTGGGACAGTCAATGAACGTTTATGCGAAATCCAGCTTTCTATCAAAAGTATTTGTATATTAAGCTCTTAAATCATCATTTGTCTTTGGTTACCAACAGAGACGGAAACAGGAGCTAATTTGCAAGCAATCGCATTAGCAGTAAAATGGTTTGCGCCTGTGCTTTTCCAAACTGCACTATTAAGATGACTACAATAAGTTAAATCAGTTTTCATAGTCTTCTGCTAGCTCAAAGTACACAACACTACCAACAGGCTAACACTGCTACCTCAAAGTAAACACTACCACCAACAGGATAACATGGCTAGCTCAAAGTACACAACATTAGCAACAAGCTAACACCGCAAGCTCAAAGTAAACATGGAACTGCCTCAGTTTTGCTTGAACCGCATTGATACCAGAAACTCTTAGGGAAAGCGTAGGTAACCGAATTCTTTTTTACTGTATTGCCCCAGTGTTCGAAAGTTGGTTAAAACTACTTAGGAACAGCTTTCTTACGACATTCTCTCATGTCAGTCTCATCCTACAACCTTTACTGTTAGACTCTAATGATTGTAGTTTTGAATTAGAGTTTCATAGTCACATATTTTAAATGTTTATTGACAGAATTCAACGACTGTTCTTAGACTTCCATGATTAAGTGAATTTCAAGTAAACAGCTTTTCCGTTCTTTTATCAGTACTGTTAAACGTGTCGAAATTCTACAGATGCAGTGGATAGAGATTATGTTGACAAATGCTGTAGTATTTCACCATGTACAGTATAACTAAGAGGACAGGAAGGGTAGAGAGGTAAAGACGATAGAGCACATGGAGTATTCAGATCAGGTTGCGGCTTGGCTTCTCGATTTACAACGTCTGCATGAAGGAACGACAAATGTATTAGAGAGACTGTTGTGAACAGCCATGGAAAGTGGGGCTCACAGTCAAACCGTATAGCTGTGATAAATGCAAATGCGTGTAATGTGGAAGATGTAATGGATGGAAAATCCATTGCAAAAGTAATAATTGTGACTGGTGTATGCCAGTGATATCTAATTTAAAGGAGGGCAACACCTAAAAAGATGAAGAGAGTTAATCTCAAGCTCTGATGCAAAGTTCTCAATTACAGTGTGTTACATATTTAATGCCTATTACTAAATGCAAATCTCTCTTTTTCTGCTGACAAGAATAACAAATGGGAACCAGACCACGCATGAACAATTCCAGTGCTGGTATTATTTCCCTATCTCACAAAGTTGCCATCTAGGGCAAAGGGTTTGATAGGCAGGGTGTGTACTCATGCAATACATGCAGTAAACAGATAGACATTCGTCACTGCATAGCATACGCATACAAAAAGATTGAAATATCAGCTGACCTTTTGTAAGAGGTTAATTTCATTTGTAGAAATTCACTAGCTCCACTAAATCAATAGGAATCTTGATCACCAGGGGTCTTCAATCTAATCCACAAAGGGCCAGTGTGGCTGCAGGTTTTCATTCCAGCCAAACAGGAGTCACATCTAATAGTCTTTGGAAGACCAAGATCAGTTAATTAAACAAGTGGAAACAGGTGGGGCTCCATTTGGCCTGAAAGAAAATGTGCAGCCACACCAGCCCTTTGTGGATAAGATTGAAGACCCCTGCAGCCAGTTGCACCAATCGAACGCAAGCTCTATCGTAGCCTAGTATGAACATAAATTGCCACTTTGTTCGAGTTTACGAACTACTAAAAATTTAACGGTTGCACCAAGTAATATAGTTTCAACGTAGCCTTAAGTTATAACTTAATACTTACACCTACCCCCTAGTTGGTGTAAAGTCCACCATAAACAAAACTACTCTGTGATTCTGTTTAAAGTGCACTCGCAGTGACCATAAATGCATTGGGGGGTTTTTATTTTTATTTTTTATTTTTATTTTATTTTATATTATTTTTTCAAGTGGGAAGTTTTCCTGTCATGGTCTATCACCGGACACGGCTATCGGTGTCTTGAACTTGCTAAAATATTCCATTTGTAACGGCAAATATAAAAACGGGAGGGATCATAAGATAAACGAATTGGCTATTTTTACATCAGCCGGCGTAGCGAGCTCTTTCCTCGGCCAGCGCAAAATATCATAAATCAAATTGAGATTATTGGGAAGGTATATTCAAATTATTTTAAAAACTTTGCTATAAATGTAATGTTATGCTTAATTCTGTCGTTCAGCGTATTCAAATGCTGATTATATTTGCAGCCGCTTTGTTATTTTTTGTTAACGGTTAATACAAAAATGCTGTTTAATTTCGGCGGAACAGAAAAAGCCCATACCTGTCACGCACACACCGGCAGTACAGGACCACAGTTCCCAGAATCCCCCGCGCAGCACAAACGAGACACTTCCACGTTCAAGTTCGCCGCACTTCTAAACCAGCCGCACCTGCTCCCAATCTCACACACACACATACACACACACACACCTGAGAGCAATCCAGTTCCCTCTATATATGCCTCAGCAAAACCTAGCCTCAGTGCTCAGTATTGATCCGATGCAAGTCGACATACAAAGCATTTCTCGGACTGCCTTCCCGATACCGACCCTGTTTCCGAACCCTAGACTTACGACCCCGCCTTTGACCCCGAAACCCTGTAAGCGCCTCGCCCGACCTTCTGACTGTCTCCCAACCACGAGCTTGCCAAATCCCTTGAAATTGTCAGAAGCCTGTCTCCTAGCCCATTGCCTGCGCTTGCATTTGCCCCCTCTGAGCCCTGACAATACCAGTATGAAGTAAATACAGGATATTTGAGTCACTACTTTATTGTAAATAAACTCCATTTGGAGTTTGAAAGACAGGCACTAACTGCTTTCCTGCGTCCCGATAATAGATGTAGTATTTCCTGTTTGTGTCGGATCGTTGTTCCTGATTGGCTGGTGATGGTGAAGCACATCATGATGCATGTCTGAAATTCTACACATCGTTAGGTTTAAACTAACTACTCTCAGTTGCAAATGTATTTGTATTATTTAAAAAGGGAGTTCTAAAAACACTTTGATGAGTCATTTCCTTTAATGAGTAATACGTCTTGGACCTTCTGGATTCTTCGAGTTTCAGTCAACACCAGACACAACATAATAGAGATATTAATCATAATCGAGTGATATTGAAAAATATATCGCAGACCCCAGCTAACCATCCCAACCCTGAAACAGAATATAGAGACACAGGAATTAAAATTAAGAGACCAGGAGAGCCTATAGAGTTCCATCACTGCCGTTATTAGGACAGGGATATCCCTCCCATCACAAATGAGTTCTGATTTTCCCAAAGCAGAAACTCTCATTCCTCATTCAAGTTAACATGTAGAATCATTAATTGTATCAGAGAACATGTTTGGCTTGATTTACAGTGTTCATCTAGCAGCAACCTGATGTAATCATTATTATGTAAAGGCCATTCGCTTTTTGTCCTCCATATATACAGTATGCTGGTTGAGACATGTATACTTATAGCTTATTGACAAGTACAACAATGTGCTTGTCAGATTTGTCAAAACCAGCACAGTCATGATTGGACATGAGACAACTGCGAGACGAATGAGTTACTTCCTGTGTCAGATGGTGATAGAAATCTGTGTAAAGTGCAGCCACACACTGGAAAACTACTGGGAACAACTTGTCCTTTTTGGCATTTATTATCACCCTGATAACGTAATATGTCTTTACTTGGCATTGTCCAACCCAAGCATCACTTCATCCCAGTTTGTCAAGGCAGCGAAACCTGTGTCTATTTTTTTTCCAACAAGATGGGTATCGACGGGGTGCAGTAGAAATCCATGTTCTTTGTGACACTGCATGACCTCCACTTGCCAGGTAATTTCAACGGGCTCAAGTGTAGCCACTTGCTGCTGTTGGTGTGATACATGGCAAGGACAAATATATCGTGTATTTACATTCGGGTTTAATGAACTTTTAATTGGTTACTGGGAAGATGTATGCTTTCATTACTGACTTCTGCTTGGCTTTTGAGAATGACAAAGAACTTTTGCTTCTTTGACCTCCTAGAAAAAGAAGGAAAAGCCAAGGATATTGACAACAGAACAGCTCAGCAAGGCAGAAGTACCTGACGTGTTTCAGTTCTACTTTAACTGAACATTTATAAATGCGAAGCAACTCATTCACTCATTCACATCAGGCTAAAGATCCTCCTCAAGTAGCATTATTGTGTGCATTATTGTTGAAGGTGAGGAACCCACAACAAAAGGATCTGACGAATGCACACTTTTGCACCCTCTAATTGTGTGTTTATGAAGGATAAGGGCTGAAACATTCCCTGTACAATTTCAGGCCTTATTCATTCCTGCTTCCATCACAGTACAACTGTTTATCAATGTTTGTAATGTTCAGTTGTTCAGAGTAGCCTAATGATAAGGATAGTTTCTCACATTATAGATACACATCCGTCAATCATCTATTTACAGAAAGGTTTAACAGCTTCCGTTATTCTGATTGTTTCAATTTCATTATAACATTGCTGTTATAAGCAGAACAAGTTCCACATTTGAACAAGGACAGGCTTCAATTATCTTGTCTAGAAATATTCAGCCCAGACCTACGTACTTCAGCAGAGTTGTGGAGATGAGCACAGGCAAAAAAATTAAAGAGTGGTGCCTTGCTTTAATGACACTGTGTCCTTGTTTACTGACACAAAATTTCTCATTAGATCTAACTTTGAACTGGCTTCATAAGGAGTTGTAAAGGGGACTATGTCATCAACAGTCCTATAATTAAAGTCCATCTACAGACCTTCCATTGTTACCTCTGACAAATATCCTAAATCTGTTTATATCTTAATTACAAAGAAACCCCAAAGGTTTGTTGAAACCTTTATTGAACATTGTTTCTTTTTTTTAAATGTACTACTGTAAAAGTAGATTAAATCTTTTATCATCTAATCATGATGTTTAGGGCTTTGTTTTCCATGATTGGAAACATCACATAGGAGTCTCCTTTCACAAAAGCCATGCCATCGATCAAGTGCAAACTCTGAATGTTGGGACTCAACTTAGGACAAAGTGTTTGTGTGTGTTGCTCTCTGTCTTGCTGCTGTATAATTCATGGCAGGCCTGTGAAGAGCTTATCAGAGAAACACACTGGCTCTTTAGGCTGCTTGCCAGCGAGCTGCTTTCAAGTACATACACTGAAAACAATAATAAATGGATGCTGCCTCACTATTGTACATCGAAACCCTAAAGAATGATGCCATTACATCCTACCATTCCTGCAGAAGAAGCTGTCCTGTTTTTGTACATGGGAGACAAGAGGCTATATATATATATACTGTATATATTATATAAATACTGGTATCATAAACCTTTGCCTGGTTTAGAGAGAGAACAGATGCTATACACCTGTCAATGTGTAATATAGTGCACCTGCTTGGTTCACTGCAGGCAGTCAGTGATCTTGCTGCTGCTGTTATTGATCATCTCACCGAGGAAGCTGTGTGAACATGTGTGTGTGTACCATTTCATTAATTCTATGGACCAGAAATGTGCACTGTGTTACTAATTGAGTCTTGTTTCATATCTTGTATGTTTCGTGTTAGAATCTTGAAGACATTCCACCACTCATCTGAGGAGCTTCGTTAGTTCTGCTTCAGTTTGTCTTAATGGAGCCCCTCGGCTGAGTGGCAAAACATCTTCAAAATTCCAGTCGCCTTTAAAAAAACATTACTACTCCACATTTCAAAATGGCCTAGATGGCCTTCATAGACATATTAAAGAGAATAATTGGAGACATATGTCTGTGATTTCTCATCTAAACATCTGGATGGGTGATTTTGTGTGTTTGTGTGGTATTTAATTACTTCCACTTGATGCATGTTTTTTCATTCACATTGACAAATGGCACCTTGTCATGTGCAGTACTTTGCATTAAAGTAAAATGATTGTGGTCCTATATCTCAGATTTTTTGGATGGATGATTCTGTGCGTTTGTGTTCTTGTGTGTGTATACAGGCCACTGATCCTGACCTGGGCGTAAACGGGCAGGTGCGCTACAGGCTGCTGAGCCATGCTGACCTCTTCCGGATCAGCAATGATGGAGGCATCTGGACAACGGTGGCATTAGACAGAGAGCAGAGGGAGTGTTATGAGCTGGTGGTGGAGGCGTGGGATGCGGCACTGGACCCCCGCAGAGCCTCCATCACGCTCTCCATCACAGTGTTGGACATAAATGACAACAGTCCTGTTTTCACCCAGCCATCTTATAGCATAATTCTGCCTGAGAACAGCCTCCCCGGCATGGCCATCCTTAACCTCACTGTGAGCTTTCAACACACGCATACACTTTCAGGAGCTGAGTTGGTTTTAATATATAGTTCCATGATTCCAATGTTTCCTGTCGGTGCCGACTATATATTGACAATGTAAACTGTTTCTCCTAGCTCGATGTCCGTCCTACAGATCATTTTGAGTGCTGCTAACAATAACACAGTTCTGTTTGAAAGGGATTGACTAGATTAGGTCTGTGTTCTTGGACTACTGATAGGAACATGCCATATTTGTGAAGGTTTGTAAGGCTCTAAGATCAAAGCCATATTCAGGCAGGTAGGTTTCTGCTTCCTCCTCTATTATCCTAGATAAGATAATAAACCTCCAAAATCAAGAAAATGGAATACATCTTCCAGGATCAGATGTCAGCAAGTCGATATTAGAGAGAAGCACCGTGGGCAGCTGTCGATTTAAATTCTAGATTAATTCAAACCTTCAAATCAATCTTATTGTTCTTCTGTCTATTAAAGCTCGTTTGCTTTCCTCTGTGCACCAATTTGCGACTTTAGCTTTGCTGTTTTAATTTCTTTTTCAAAGAGGCGAGGCCTTTTCTCATAAGAGACCATTTGGAGTTTATATTCTTTTGTGCATTTATAACATATTTTGCCTTCATTGTATATGTGATAGTAACACTAAATTTTAATTTGTGAAATGAGTAGGGATGTCCCGATCCCATTTTTTCCATTTTCGATACAATACCAAAATTAGAGCTCTGCGTATCGGCCAACACCTGATACTGACATCCTGTTAGTAACCAAACCGACTCTCTGCAAGCTTCTCTTGGCAAGTTATGTGAAATGTCACAGCCGTGATGGCATATGTTTTAAACCAGGTTGTGTACTGGGTTCAAATGCAAGATCTGTGTCGTGTCAGTTGACATAACACGCATTTACAACTTCAAATACATTAGGGGGTTGGATTGGAAAATATGTCAAATCCTATCCAGCATTTCAGGCCAGTATCAGCTTTGATATCAATACTCGGTATTGGATCAGTACATCTCTAGAAATTAAAATGCCTAATGTCTTTGTAATTAGAGATTCCCTACTTCTTGACTCTGGCAGTATTTCAGACACTTTTTTGAAGATTTTATTATCTTCAACACTGTCTATTATATCTCAGCTCATTATCTCATTACCTCATCATCACATACCTATTGTTCTCAAATGTTTTCTCATCTGAGAGCATGAATCTGTTAGTTTGAGCTGAAGGCTATCACAGGTGTGCAATTGGTAGAATACCCATGCAGAGTGTGTGTGAGGCTGCTTCTTTGCACTACAGTGACAAAATTATCATTCCATCAGTGATAGACCTCCAATGAGAGGCCTTGCTGACAGCCTTATCTCTCCCACAGATTAGTGGCCATTCTGTCTGTCTCATGCTCCCGCGCACACACACACTCAGACTCAAAACTGAAAGACCTCTGGCTTTCTGGGCCATTCTGTGAGCTGCACCAATGCCCCCATTGTCATGGTCTTTTTTTAGAGCTGTGCTCACCTGCCCGGATCTCTGAAATCTCTGGAAATCACAGTGGGACGTTTCTCCTGCTTGTTCTTCCATTACTTCAGGGTCACATTTTTAGAATCATTTATTCTAGGTATTTTTGTCCCATACTCAGAAAAACCTTTGTGTGTCAGAAATACTCAACTCACTGCAGATGTCGATATAAAAAATTTTTCCAACCCTGTGCAGCAACCTGAGTTGACTATTTTCCCTACATTGATGATGATTATTACATCAATCACAAGATGCTTCATATAAACAACAAATGCCAAAGTGAAGAAAAACATTCAAAATAAGCAATGGAATAAAAAACAATTCTTAAAAAATAAATAAATCGTTGTGACAGTAGTATGTCTTATGGGCTATCATAAGTCGAAAAGGTCACTAAAATATTTAGGACCAAGAGTTAAATGCTCTGCACAACAATAAAAGTATTTAAAAATGAATGCCATATTTAATAGGAAACCAATATAATGTGAGGTAATCCAAAGGGGTTGATATCGTCAAATTTTCTTGTCCTAAAGAGGGATCTGGCTGCTGTGTTCTAGCTACGTAAATCTTGTCTAATGATCTGCTACTACAATCATTCAGTAAAAGTTAGGGAGCTGTTGGATAAAGAGCAAAGAAAAAGTGGAAAATCAGGTGCTATAGTGCAATATTTGGACAAATAGCACATTTTATTCACTCAGTAGATGGAGTTGAGCATTCCTGCTTTTGAGATCTAATTATGTGCACCAACTCTGAGGACTCGTCTGTTGTATATGCTCATTAAACAATTATCTCGCTTTCTTAATTAAGGCTTTAGATGCAGACCTGGACTCGAACATCACCTACCGTATCAGGACAGCAGAGGCCAGGAAGCTATTTGAGCTAAACTCTGTGACAGGAGAGCTGAGGGTGCTGTATGCTCTGGACTTTGAGAAGCTCTCTCCTGAGGAGACCACACACACCTTCGTGGTGGAGGCAGTGGACAGTGATGGCAGCATGCCTCCCGGTTTAGCTACTGTTACAGTCACCATAATGGTAAGTTAAAACTGAAACTCCAAACCCAGTAATGTGCATTAAGAAGTCATGTTGTCAGCCTGTTTTTCTGACTGACTCTCCATACTCTACTTTTTAGAAGACAGAATATATGAATCATTCCCCCTCCTTGTGCATCCAGATCTAATGCACATTAACTGTAGGACAATAACATTAAAGCACTGCATCATGCTATGTGTACAAATGGGCATTCATTTTTGCAAATTTTTCTCGACACTGTGGCTGCCCGATGCCGAAGGATTCCGGAGATGAAACATCAGACACATGATGAATGCCAATTAGCCTTCAGTGAAGGGCAGCTGCTGGGTTAAGTGCCAGTGACTGAAAGAGAACACTGTTGTGATATATTTCAAGTGCTAGGCTGAAGTGGATTGATATTCTAAGAAGGTCGTTTCTGCTAATTTTTCTTACTCCACAGACCCGGGGATCTTCTCTCATTTCCATTCATCTCGGTGACCAAAATAGCTTCCATTGCCGCCCATAAATGTGATTAGCCATATTTTGCAACTTCAGAAAAGCGCATGATTTACCACACCAATTGCCTTTTTGTTTTATCTTTGTTTCTTTGCCATCTGTTTGGCTAGTCATTTTGTAGGTGTCAGAGAAGCAGCTCCCCTCAGCTTACCTCATAACATTCACAAAGCAGTGCCATGCTAGGAGGCAGAGAACATATTATGTCCCCTTTGGTCTCAAAAGAACAGCTAATTGTCTTTTTGCATATGGGTTCTGGGACTATTTATTAATTTTCCCCTCTATTCATGGCTTGGCTAATTGATAATTAGTTGCCGTGGAAAATGAGAAAGCGCAGGTCCAGGTCGTCAATGAATGTGCTACTTGATGCATGGAGCCACAGTAATATCAGAGTGATTAAGATGTGATAGTGCCCCCGGGGTATGGGACCTTATGAGGAAAGCTATCACCGGAAGACTAACACCGCCAACAGCTCGCTACACTTCTTTTTTTTTTTTTTTCTAACAGAATAAAAGGTCTGTATTTTTCATTTCTGACAGGAAATCACACCTGCAGATATGAAGATATGGAAAGGAAAAAACTACATCAGTTTTACTCCAGAGTGCATTTTCCAATGGCCCATTATTTTTGACGCACGAGTAAACAGCTCAGTTTTATTAGTTGGAAGCTCATCCCAAGGACATCCTTGAATAAAGCCTACTCCTGCAGGAGGGGCCATGGTGGGGGGAAAGAGGTGTGTAATTTGGATAGCTGAACTGCGCTGGCCTCTCCTTGGACTCAGAGAAGCGTGTTGTATTGAAGGCGAGAAGCCGTCTGCCTCATCAGCATTCATTTCACAATACTGTGCTCCTCAGATCCTTCACCAAGTCCTCCACAAATAAAACTTCATATCAAAAAGTCATGTCCTCTACTTTTTGCCCTTAGTTCAGCTTCTTCTCCTTTGTCTTATTCTTTCTAGTGCCACTGGCTTTTATGCTCACTGCATTCTCAAAGGCTATAATTATCTCTCATCCAAGGTTTAAAAAAAAAAAAAAAAAACAAGTCCCCAGGCACCTATAACTGTGCAACATCCGTAATGCTGTTCATGATCTGCTATTGAATAAATGCCATTTTTGTTTAGTGCAGCGGAGGAGCCAGGTAATAATGGAGTCCTGCTCGCACGAGGGCTTACGAGTTGCAAATGCAGCGAGAGAGAGAGAGAGAGAGAGAGAGAGAGAGAGAGAGAGAGAGAGAGAGAGCGAGAGAGAGCTGTGTAAAGGTGCCATTAATCAGGCTTCTGTTCTCTTCTTTGTGCTTGTGAAGGACATGAACGACTTTTCACCCGTGTTCAGCCATGCTCTGTATCGAGGCATGGTGGCGCCCAATGCAGTCAAGGGGACCATCGTCAACACTGTTCAGGCTGAGGACTGGGACACCCCGGTGAGTGTGCGTGGGTGTGGGTACGTGTGTGTGTGTGTTCGCATGTTCCTCTCCCCCTACCCACACTTCTTTCCAGTCATGCACTTTCTGGCAGATTAGAAAAAAAGAAATTTATTCATCACTTTGCAGGCGTTATTGGAAGAACATCCAGAAGTTCTGAATACATTTCATTTTTCAATATAGCCACTTATGACACATTTTAAGTTGAAAAAGAGTTGCTGAGGGAAAAACAATAATTCGTATTTGAGCCATTCTTTCTGCAAAGCAGCAAATAATTCCTTTGTTTCCCAAACACAAAGCTCACACAAAAGCAGATTTCTGCTTAGGTTTGAAACAGCAACGGGTTACAAAAGACTGATTTCTAAGATGTCTGCATGTATTGACATGCAAAATTATATCTTCGTTAAGGAGGGTATTAGCAAGCCTATTATTATTGTAATAAAACATTGTGGGTCTGCTTTATGAACATTAATGACCAGTGGGCGGTGTCAGGGAAAATGGCTTGCGAGTTGGAGAGGCAGAAAAAACTCTCTACAACAATTTATTCATATATAAATATACACACATGATTTTCAGAGTAAAAATCACGCAAGATGAGAACACAAAAATGCCCAAAAACTAAATATATAGGACTTGCAAAACACGGGACCGGGAACAAACTGTACAGTGTGGATTTCCACCTTCGTGAGTTTTCCTTTCCTTCAACTACCCAGTCTCTGTCAGAATAGACAAAAAATGAATCCATACGTATTCATGACTTGCCAGCCTTAGTGGAATACCATTACATTTAGCCCCCTAGATAATCATGACATTTTATAAGGCTGGCTTTCTGCAGCGTTACACGAACAATGACTGGGGTGCAATTGGGTGCGCCGTCTCCTCAAACAAAAAGTGTTCTTTATTCATTTTCAGGTCATACAAGTGGCATGGCAATATTCTTCTTTGCAGTAGGTGGCACGCATCAATTTTTAAATTTAAACTGTACAAAGTTTCAGAGGAAGATAATCATAATCAGAAAACGGCTGTTCCTGGTGTTGAGCTGCTGCTCAAGGAAGAGTTGTGTATGTTTTTACTTTTAAGTAGGACATATATGACAAAATGCATTTTAATGTGCATATTGTCTGCACACTGGTTTGATAACCTTTTTGAGTTATCATCCCTATGTTCAACATCTGCACCCACTCCAGCCTCTCTTCAAAATTCAAAAAATTTCTTCCATGCCATTCGTGTCTGCACCTTGCCTGACCTCAAGTGTTGTAACGTCATCTTGACAGCACACCCTCTCGAGCCATTGTGGATCCAAGCGTAAATCAGGCATTATAATGCAAAACAAGTGAATACTGATTACAATACACTTCCCATCCCCTCACTGTCTTTTTATATAGACAGACATCATCTGTACACATTTATCATGGCCATGGCAGTTGCTTCTTTTATAATCATGCTGCCTGTCAAGACCACTCGAAACGTACTCCTAGCAGGTAAAATCAAGAAAGTGATGTGTCTATAGACTGCATCATGATGTCATCATCTGGGCTGAGAAAACACACGCCGCTCTACCTGCGCATGTGAATGTCATTTGCCATGAAAGATTTTGCTATGAGCTCTCCTTGCTCCCGCTAATGACATTTACCCAGAGTCAATGGCTGTGCAATGGCACTTACCACCGTGGGGGTGTGTGGGGGACGTTCAAAAGCACTGGTTTACAACACAGTGGCTCCTTCTGCTTTAGAAGGGGATTTACTGACGATAATAATAGAACAATGGCACAACAGTTAAACACAATGGAAGAAGAATCAAGGCATGAATAAACTGAAACTAAGAATAACAAGGTATCGGTGAACTAAACTAGAAACACAGCAAAATTGATACAGCTATGATGTCTGTCTAT
>JAOUQW010000049.1:16960063-16970063 GCA_028565825.1 Olivaichthys viedmensis
ACATCACGAGACAAAGACAAAGAACACATAAACACAAGCACGTGGCGGCCGTCGCCATGGCGACCGCCACGCTACATCACGCGCTCAGCCATGCGCGCGTGACATCTTGTTGATGAAAGAGGTCAACGGAGAATGGCCAGACTGGTTCATGCCCACTTGCAGAGCCTACACAGTCTATGTATATTATTCCTAATAAAGTGCTCGGTGAGTGTATATCCTGTCTTTGACACAATAGTAATCCATTCCTCAGTCTATATTAATTAAAATCTGCTCTGTTAGGACTCATTGTTGGATTTTGGATGAGCCTGCTCTCAGTACATATTTTCTGGATTTAGATCCCTCCCAGATTATTATAGTGTATGTCCAGAATCGCATTATGTGCAGTAACTGTGGTTAATGTGACAGTGCCTTAGCTGCATAGTTGGCTCCTCCTACCTCCTCATTCTTCATATTTTCTTCCTCTACTCATCATCTGTCTCTGTCCCCCCTGTGCCATCATGGTGAGAACAGGGCTAAAAAGTGCGTTCTGGAGGAGGCTGACCGCCAAAAGCTCATCAGTTCGTTCGCATCACGCGCCATTGCAGCACACAAGCAGTCCACAGCCAATGGCGCCATGCTCAACAACCTCCCTCGCTCTGAGAGCAGCATCACCTTTCTGTCGGATGAGAACCCTCTGACCACCACCAACCCACTCTATCATGACGACGGTAATGTCAGCAGCCCCGAGCATATTGGAAAATCCCAGCGCCTAAAGGACCTACTGGGGCTTCACTCACCTGGTATCAGGGTTTTGAAGAGCTGTGACCTGACCTTCTCCTCTGAGATATCAAGCCACTCGAGGACACTGCCCTCCAGGCTGCGCAAGCGTGAGGCCAATGAGGGCGCACGTTGTCGGCCAAAACTGACTGTGAAGGAGCAGGCCCAACAGTTTGAGCAGCAGGCCCGGCAAGAAATGAGGCAAAGGGAGAGGGGAGACTCTCGGAGGTCGCTGTCCTCTGAATACCTGCTGTCTGCTTCCGAGCCACCACAGTCCATTGGGGTAGGAATAGAGAAGGACAGTGGCCCGCCGGCCATCGTAATCACCCAGAGTGATGGCACACCACCCCCCAGCCACAAGCCGACTCCACCAGGCCTCCAGAAATACGTTAGCTTGTCTGCCTATGTTGGAGAAGAGACCTACGAGGTTAATGTGGAGATCATACCAGATCCTCCAGATGTACCCGCACCTCTACCGCCAATAGCACGACCATCTCTAAATTCTCCATCTTCAACTCGCACTCCCAGCCCTTCTCCTCCTCCTCCTCCTTCTCCTCCTCCTCCTCCACCTCCTCCACCTCCTTTGTCTCTCCCTCCACCACCTCACACTTGCCCTCCACCACCTCCTCCTCCTTTGCCACCTGCCTCTTCCCCTCCTGCCTCTTTTTCTATGCCTACCTCCTCCTTTGTTCTTCCGCCCTTGCCCCCAGTGTCGTCTCTCCGGCCTGTGTCCTCACGTCCCCCTCCACCTCCCCTCCCAATCGAACCTGAGCCTCCCAAAAAAGAACTCAAGGGGATCCTTAAGAACATTCGGAACATAGCTGAGCTAGAGAAATCTGTTGCCAACATGTACAGTCAAATAGACAAAAAGAAGCAACCTCCAAATAAGACACAGAAGCCGCAAGTTTCTGAGGAATCAGAGGTAGGCGAGCCAGCGGTGGATTGTATACAGGAGGTGGAGAAGCGCAACAGCCCAACCATAAACATCGTGGTGGAAGATCTGGAAAAATGTTTCCCATCTCAATCCACTATACTGTGATTCTTAGTCTTATTCTCTTCTCTTCATTTCTCTTTTTGTCGCATCTGTCTGTGAGTTTTGTTTGATATCATTTATTCTGTATTGTTTTTTATCTTTGTGTTTTCACATTGCTCTCATATCATACACTATTGCTTGAGATTTTTTTTTTATAACACCAAATTTAAACAGTATTTGTATTTCCTGATTTAGATTTGATAATCTTATCACTTAAATTATTTAAATTTTAAATGAGTTGAATGAGTTTCCCATTTACCATTTTTTCTTCTCCAAGTCTTGTTTTCTAAAAGAAAAGTTTTTTGTCTATTGAAGAACTTTTCTTATTCTCATGGTCCTCAAAATTTTACTATGTTAGTTTTGCTGCACTGAATAAATATCCTCTATAAAACTTTGCACTGAGTATACTGCATGATATCCCCTTAAACCCTTTTCATTCATTTGCATTTACATTTTTTCATTTGTCAGACACAAGGAAATTGTGGCAGAAAACAATCCAAGCATCTACCTGTTCTCCTCTCCATCTGTCTTCCTCTCTCTGTGTTAGTACAGCCTGTGTAGGTTTGCAACCTCATGCATTATGTAAAGGGCTTTAAAACAAAGTCATATGGCTTGCATGCAGGCCAGAACGACTTTATTATCCCATTTTTTGGCATGATGGGTGTCATCAGCCGAAGCCATATTTCAGAAGACAGTCTCACAGTTTCATGCAACTTAAAAAATATAGAATGAATGACACACTGAAGTGAACCAAACTCGTCTCAATGCTCCATGACTCTGCACACCTTGGGTGTTACAAGTGTCAGCCAGTTTGACGATTCTGGACACGGGTGGTTGTAATTACAGACGCAATCCATCACGTGTGTGCATGTCTGGCTCGGTGGCCTCGGTCTCATCTTTCAAAGAGCAGCACAGTGCATTCGATTCAGCCAGCGTCTTCTTAATCCCGGCTTTAATTAGCGCTTTGTTAATGGATCGATCCCTCATCACAGCCGATTATTGTCAGCTTTTGTGAATATGCGACCCTCATCCATCACTATTGTGTCGCTTGTTTTTTTGAGGTTGTGCTAGAGGACTGTCATGACTGAAAAGTAAATTAGAAAAAACATGGCATCCAGATGATGTTTTTGTTTTTTTTATTGTGGTACAATATTCTGCTTTTATTGCGAGTATAAATTCTGTCCACCCACGACATATCATCTACCGCCCATGCATTATATCATGCTGCTCTCTCATGATTTTATATTCTCTAGAGCTGTGATCTCTAATAAGATGCTGCAAAGACTGCCATCATGACATATTTTCAGTATGAGGGAGCAAACATTTTTATTGAAAACATTTTTATTTAAAAGTATGGGGGAACTCTGCAGACCAGCATGAAGACAATCAAACTAAACTAGCAGTGACTAGTGCGTAATTGATAAAGGCATGATGTTGTGCTTAGTCATCCGTTTCGGTTTGGATTGCACCTCGTAATTGAAATTTGTCCAAGGCTTTTCTTTGTGATTAAGTTGTGCTATGATTTGTGAAACTCTAGGCCAGAATTTTTCCAGAAATATAGGGTCAATATAATCAAATTATGGCAATTTTAGAGGTGGACCTTTTTTCTTTTCTTTTTTTAAACGTTCATATTTTCCCTAAAACTTCCACATGGAGAGCCCCTGTGTTTTCATTCAGAATGTGACCCAAAGCAGTGATAGATACATTATTTGATATCCACATGTTAACAGTGATGCCTGACTTCCTCAAGGCAGACCTGACAGAGCCTAGCAGAGGTAATTGCCTTCTGTGACCTAATGGAGATGGTATTATTCAATACATTCAGATGTTAGCACTCAAACATTGTGTGGCTCAAGAGAGAAGTCCCGTGAAGTCCCCTGAAAGTCATGGATTATTGTTTAGTCATAAATCTTAATTTGAATTCTTCATTACTCTTTGGAGAACAAGAGCGCTAATTTGTTTCCGCTGATCGGCTTCCCGAATGGAATTTTAATTTGTGTTGCATTTGTGAAGTGGTTTTGCTGACTGAAAGGGATTCTTGTATTTGTTGCTTCTTCCTTTTTCCATCTTCCTCTCAGCTTTAAGTAATTAGATGCATTTATGTGTACTTTTCCTTTGCGCACTGTTGCAGATCAGGTTCTTGTCCAGATTATGGCGTCTACTTGAAAGCTGCCACTGTGTAAATTCCCTACACGCACATGCCTAGATGCAATGTATCATTGCTGCGGTATGATGTTCTTTCAGTTTTCAAGAGGTTGTGATTCAGCAATTCCAGGTTACATCTCCAGGCTATATGTCAACAGTGTGGCTGAAAACCCAAAACTGGCCCTGAACTGGATCAGAAAAAACTTTCAAGACTAAAGTATAGTAACTTACAACCACATGCCCTCTGAAAATTAAATTTCTATCTATAGTCAGAAGACATTTAACCAAGCAGGATAAACAAGTTTACATGCTGCCAAATGTCACTATAATTTCCTCAGTAATTAAAATTTATTTTTTGGATTGTTTTGCCATCTCTAGCACGTCCTGCATTTCACTTTTTTATTTTATCTGCTTTGTATGTGTATAAGCAAGATAAACATAGATAAATGTATAAATAGTGTAGGGCAATAAATTTAATATTCATTTATACTGCATAAGGAAACATTGTTTCCTAACTATTGCAAGCTGACTCATGAATTTAAATCTGCACAAAATGAAGACTACTTCTGATAATCTGTCTGATATACTGTTATCTCCCCACAGGAGAGGGTACGGACATCAAGAGGTATGTACATTTATTCCTTTGACTTAAATTACATTGAAAATATGTCCATTCCTCAGTTTTGTTGACCACACTTTTTATCATTGGATGTTGATGGAATGATTTTGGAGGCAGATATTTACTTTGACAGCGTTGTTGATTTTGTTTAATAATGCTGACAGTTGGATCTGTCCGTCTTTGGCTTGACAGCCAAAAGATCATAGCTGTTCTTTTAGGAACTTCTAGTCATTACAAATCCCCCATCAGTATGCCTTAGTATATGCAGACATCTCTTTTAAGGCAACCTTTGACTGCTCTTTGCTTTCCAGAGTTGTGCCTGACCTTTCCTTTGTGATTTCTCCCATGCTCATAAAGTGTGAAATTTCTTCTTTCCTCTTTTGCTTATTTCTATTCTGGTTTCTTCATGGCTCATCTGTAGCAACAACAGTTGCTTCGACCCTCTCTCTTGAGACCAGAGGTACATCTCTCTTATCCTCTGCTTAGAAAGATGAACAATGCTACAATAACTTACTTTAAGTGAGTTCTCAAAGTGTATTCTAATTCATTTTAATGTAAGCTGATAACCATCAACCTGTCTCAAAGTGGGATACATTGATTAATAGAAGCACAGAAGTGAGCAATAATATAATAGATACCATGCATATTAGTTTGTACATTTAGACTCCTGCATGTACATTTTAGTGGAGGCTGGCTCTTAATTTTTCCTGTAATCCTTCTTATGCACAATCTGTCCACTTGCTGAGTAATGACTTTTGCTCTTACCACAGGAACTGTCTATGGAGTCAGGCATCGACCCAGGGCAAGACTATTATACACAGGATTACTATAATTATGACCACGGGTGAGTGTGTGTTCATCACACTCTGAAATCATTCTATACCCATGTGCATCTACACACTCATTTTCATACCTTTCACTTGCCCATTCTCTTATACCACACGCCCACCATCTCAACAATGGAGCTCAAACTGAAGTCCTCCTGGACAACTACTTGGAATACATGAGCTGTAGTATTGATAAGCCAGCTACAATTCACCCAGGAATTTAAAGTCCTGTCGTTTTATCTCAGACACAGCGGGCTGCTGCTGGCATCTTCTGCTACTACAATGGCGAAGCTAATTATTCACTGAGCCATGTACAATGAGAATTGTCCATATGGCATCTCACTGAAGAAGAAAAAGAGCAAAGACAGAGATTGAATCAAATGCTATGAATTAAAAGCTGAGTATTTTCCAGAAACTCCCTAAAGGAAATGATAAAGGCTTTGAAAGCTAAAAGATGTGAAATCTCGCATCTCTTAAATTTTTTAAATGAATGCCCTTTTTAATTTGATTGTGCATTATTCTTTTGTACCATTATTTCACTTTCATTGGAATTGATGTGGAACTGAACAGTTAATACAACCATGGTGTCCTTCACATTACCTCTTAGAAGATTTCTCTCTGAAAACTGAATTCACACTGCCCCTACTGGCTAGTGGGCATCAATACAGACAGTAAATCCTGTGTGTTTCTCCAGTGATGTGAAAGTCTCTCCATTAATCTTAACTGAATTTGAGTTCAGTCAACCAAGGGTACTCAAAGCCCTTAATCAGAGCCTGTTGTGCTCTTGTGCTCACTAGGTCTTGGAGTGGCATTTCAAGTGCTTGTTTGCCCTAGACTCGACATAGATCGTAAAGCAGGGAAATAAGAGAAAAGCTAAACAGAAATTTAATCCTAAAAAGAGATCATAACTAACCGCTACAACCACTTACAGTGTGTAGACATGGCTCTCACTAAGCCTTTAGCTATTTACTTGTCTACATATTAATAATTCAAATGTTACAGGCTGAAGTTCCTAGAGGGTGATGAAAATACAAAAGTATTGTAATTATTTTCAGTGCATTCCCGCAGGTATGTTTGTCACTGCTGTGTGTGTGTGTGTGAGTTTGAAATGTGTAGTAATTCCTTGTATGTCTTTCAGATATGACTTGCCTCAGTATGGCAGTCGCAGGAAGTTGATTTCTCCAGCTGGAACATATGATGAGTACGGGGAGGTCATCGTGGAGGATGATGGCAGCTATTATTACAGTCCTCACGAATCAGAAGGAGAGGTAGCAAAAATTTATTTTTATTATTCCTATGCCAATATTTAAAACTACAGTAGATGTATATTGTAATTTTGTTTTGTTTATTTTGAATAAGAATAAGAGACTATAGCTGAAAGTAAATTACAAATGTGCAAATTGTTATTGATAACGCTTTGCAATCAAAATAATAGGAGTCTGGACTGTAACAGGTTTCCAGGTGCGGTAGAAGGCTGACCCTGCCTCAGGGTCAGACTTTTCACAGACCCCCCAAATTGTCTGTGGGAGATCAGCTACCCAGGCCACAGCAGTCCCAGTCTGAACCAGCAGGGGACACTACATCCTTTCATAGCGCAAAGCCTGTGACCAAACTCAAAGCAGTGATGAAACTCAACAAACTGCTCGCCACAGGCAAGTCCTGTGGTCCGCCAAGACCCTGCCACGCACCATGGAGGAAGGCTCGAATATTTCCAATGATGGAGAAGACACAAGGTGTAGAGCCCCCTAAGCTGACAGAAGGCTCTGACAGCTCTGAGAGCGGTATGGTTATTGATGGCATCTACTTCCAGTCTAAAGAAGGAAAAACCTCAGCCAAAAAATGTCTGGGGAAAATTCTTCAGGAGATGAGCATCTCCAAGAAGCTTCATGCTTGCAGGAATTCTCAAAGCAACACAAGCAAAAACACAGACAACTCAAGTGGTGGTAAGGCATCGGTTTCCCAGGAAAGCAGCGATTTGGAGAGGGAGCCACATAGCTTTGTTACCAACAGTCAAGGGGCTGAGTGCAAGGTAGAGTGTTTCAAAAAAGATGCTTTTCTCGAACCCTACTTAGACATATGTGCCATATCATCCACACATACTCATTCAAACAGACAACAAAATGTGGCATATATGAGTAGTTTTGATTCAGATGAAGAGCAAATAATTTTTGAGGACTTACACAGAGAGAGCCATTCAGAGGCTGAGCAAGATGACTCTGAAGGTGAGTCAAAGACAGATGAAGAACCAGAGACAGAGACTGAAACTGAGAGAGAGAGAGAGACGGGAAAAGACTCAGACAGTGATAAAGAGTCAGGGGCTGAGAATGTCTCAGATAGTGAGAAAGAGTCAGAGACTGAGGATCTGTCTGAGTCAGTTTGCAAGGTCACTGGCACCCAGGAATTTGTGAGGTCTGTTTTCCAGACAATCAATGAAACGCAGTCATCTTCTAAACCTGGCTCTTTATTCAGCAGCATAGCAGAGGTCAACGCTACAGTAGGCTCCAGTTCTACACACAACACTTATAGAATGTCTGATAAAATCTTACAAGAAATTAAGGACAAGAATGAAGAGAATAAGGATGAGTCAGAGAAGGAAGACGACTCTGAGACCAGGAATAAGGAACAAGAGTACATCTCATTTCATGTTAAGCCTCCCATGGGTCAAGGAAAAGACTTCTCTATGAACAGTCAAAACTCTAAAAGCCATAGCAAGAGAAGCTCATCTGAAGGCAACAGTTATGTAAAAGGAACCACTGAGAAAGCTAACCTCCCACCTATAGCTGAGGATGAAGAAGAGGAAGTGACATCTGCAGGATCTCTCAGTAGTAGTCCTGGCAACAAATTTCAGGTGTCTGCAGATGGAGCTGGAAGTCCAGTAGACGGTGAGGAGGAAGAACGAGCTGTTTCAGACAGTGATGATACTGTTACAACTTCCTAAACTGGCTTAAGGCCTTCTCAGTAAGCGTGGACGTCTCCTTATTGTTTGGGCTTGCGTGGCTTGTTTGTGCATCCTTAGTGAAATGATGTGCTTCTTCCCAGAGCATACGCTCTGCATTTCTGACTTTCCTAATTGCATACTCTCTTTTCAGCAGTCCTTTTTTTGCATCTCACTATTTACTCTGCCCAATAAATATTTTGTTCATTGAGCAGGAAAGATGCTATTGAGCAAAATAAGTGTATTTATCTGTGACGGATCTTAGACCTCTGAGCCTGTTAGAGGTTTTGAAAAACCTCAACCCCATCACCTGCTGAACAAAATTTTCTGAATTTCTGGTGTTGAGTTAATGCTTTAAAAAAATATATTAGGCATTGCTACTGCTGTGAAATCCATTTAAAAAGATCATTTCTTGAGGTGATTATTGGTTGTGTTTTTGCAAATTGTTAGGATCCTAAGATCACAGTGTGTGCTCTAAAGAGGTCCAAGATTTTTGTCCATAGTGCTTAATTTTCCATATTCCCTGGGCCTGTATGTTTCCATCAGCTCATCATCTTATGTGTATATGCTCTTCCTCTGACAGCATGGCAGAAAGAAGAGAATCAAGTTAGTGGTGGATCGTGAGTACGAGACCAGTTCAACAGGAGATGAGAGTGCTCCGGAGTCTCACCGGAACCGACTGTCCAATGTAAACAGTCACAGTAACATCAATGGCAGTATCTACCTGGCTCAAAATGGCTCCATCATCCGAACGCGGCGAGCCGCCCACACCACCAACATCAAATTCAGCTCTCCTGTTCGACTCGGGAAGCACTTCAAAAAACTTGACAAATTGGCTGTGACTCAAGAGGAGAGAGTTCCTCTGAACAGCCCTGGTGCCTTGGGCGCCGCCGGGGGCGAACGGAACATTAACACCAGGCCCTCCAGTGGGTCCCTGGCTTCCGGCTCCACAGGGCCAGAGAGCATAGTGTGCCAATATAATGTGGCAATGGCTGGATCAGAAAGAACGCAGAATGTGGACGAGCAAGAGCCCACTGTAGACAACGCAGAGGTGAGGGACACGTTGGGGTCTCACAGTGACCGCACACAGTCCGATGAGGAAGAACTGTGGATGGGGCCTTGGAATAACCTGCACATACCAATGACAAAACTGTGACATGCCTTGTTATATAATCCCTTATATGTTAATTTGTATCGTCTCAATAAAGATAAAACACACTAAATTTGTCGTATAACAATGAAATTGCACTTTTATTCCGTATTACATCTTTGTTTTTCTTCATCTTCTGAAAAATCACCAGTGAGCTTTCTGCTTGACTATCCAATTTGTAAACTTACACATTGATGTTTTTGGTCCATCACTTGTTACCTTCAAAACATTTTTTTTTCAGTTGCCGATACACTGTATGTGCAAATATTTATTTGGGATTTTTAAAGTTTTCATGGCAAAGTATATATTTCTGTTTGGGTTTTTTTGTTTTTTTGGTGAACATTTACCAATAAAAGTCGTTAGGTTTTAATCAGCAGTGTAAAAAGGTTAAAGGTGCAGTTTGTAATTTTTAAAAGTGTTTCCCTAAATTAAAAAAAGGTATACACCTATAATAATTATATAATTTGAAAAATACTTCAGACAAACGGTCATTCACAATATTGGCATGCAATGGATCTTGCTAGTTTCTTAATTT
>JAOUQW010000049.1:16972868-16983812 GCA_028565825.1 Olivaichthys viedmensis
TGTTGATGAGAGAGGTCAGTGGAGAATGAACAGACTGGTTGGAGCTGACAGAAAGGCTACGCTAACTCAGATAACCATTCTGTACATTTGTGGTGAGCAGAAAAGCATCTCAGAATGCACAACGCTTAGAACCTTGAGGAGGATGGGCTCCAAAGAGGCTCTACCCAGTATTAGTGTAGTGTTCCTAATAAAGTGCTCGGTGAGTGTGTGTGTGTGTATATATATATGCATCACAGGACCAGGTATAAACAGGGTCTGAGAGACAAACAGTTCATTCACACATGGGCCAAAATTTAATCACACTCATTTTACACTGCAAATACAAACACTGTGTGTGTTTGTGAGTGAGAAACACCTTGTGTTCTCTGCGTGTACGTCTCTGTTGTTGGTCGATGATGTCACATGCTGAAGTGGGGGGGGAGGAGGCCCTCATGCTCTTCATCACTCTGATGGTGTCTTCAGGCAGGCGGGGCAAACCAAGCTCCGCCCTCTTACACACCTTTAAACTCTGCAGCTGCTCAAAGCCTCCCACTGTGCACTGCACACACACACAATTATCCACACAATTACACACACAATTATACACACACACAATTACACAGACACAATTATACACACACGATCACATACACATGATTATACACACACAATTACACAGACAATTATACACACACAATTATCACACACACAATCACACACAATTATACACACACACATTATCACACACACACATGTACACACACATGTACACACACACACATGTACACACACACATGTACACACACACACTTGTGTTCACACAATTATAGACACACACACAATACTCCACACACACAAAATCACACACACACACACACACACACACACACAGGGAGAGAGAGACAGACAGAGAGAGACAGAGAGAGACAGGTTACCAGGATGGTTTTCCAGAGCAGCAGCAACACTTTCTTCATGGGGAAGTGGGGGGCATGGCCACTGCAGAACTTGGTTACCATGGCGAAGAGCATCACAGAAACCGGCTCACTGTTATACAGGGGCGAGCCTGACCAATCAGACGCAGACACACACTGTCAATCACACCGCTTCATCCCACTACACTGTAGCACTCTCTCACACACTCTCACCTAGCTCAGTTTTGAAAGTTTCTCTCAAGACTCTCCACTCCGGAGGATCTGCAGGATCTTCATGCCGAATTGTCTCCACCATCAGATACATGATGTTCAACAGCACCCTGCACGCGCGCACACACACACTCACACACTTTCACACACACACACACTCACTCACACACACACACACTCACACACACACTCACACACACTCTCACACACACACACACACACACACACACACACTCTCTCTCACACACACACACATACTCTCACATACACACACACACTCTCTCTCTCACACACACACACACATACTCTCACACACACTCTCACACACACTCACTCACACACACACACACACACACACACTCTCACACACACTCTCACACACACTCACTCACACACACACACACACACACACACTCTCACACACACACACACTCACTCACACACACTCTCTCACACACACACACACACACTCACTCACACTCACTCTCACTCACACACACACACTCTCACACACACACTCACACACACTCACACTCTCACAGACACTCACACACGCACACACACACACAAACACTCTCACACGCTCACACACACACTCTCACACGCACACACTCACACACACACACACACACACACTCAGAGCAGCTGTGATGGCTTCAGCTGAATAATAGGTTTGTGGTTTTGTCTTAAACTCGTTTAAACACTGGTTTATAGAAAGGCTGTAGAGAGTCATCTTAAGCACTAATAAGAATATTTTTTGCTCAGCTCCATGCTTGGATTGTAGCTTGTCTAAAATGTAAGTCACTTTGGATAAAAGCATCTGTCAACTGAATAAATAAGTCAATTATTCTGTTTGAGGCTATTCTGACATTAGCGACATTATAGTGTATACATAAGCCTAATCCTTCAAACACAGAGTAGGAGTGATTTTGAAGATCTGAAAATATGGATTCCCATCCATCCCTTTTTTTTTTTTTGGTGAATTGCATATTTGGAGCCATTTTTTTTAATTATATACTGACTCTTCCACTGACTGTGTAATTTCCTCCTTTCAAAAACAACACAGACATAAGCCTGTATGCTCACAAGTACACACCGTGCACGCAGAGTAAATAAATGTTGATGGCATCCCGCCCAAGTGTTTTATTACTACTGAAAGGCAGGGCCTATAGAAAAATATAAGCTTGGCAGTCTGGCCCTCATAATGAGGGGTTGCACCAGGCAGGCAGGGGCTCCAGAGCGCACGTTCTGAAGACAGGCCTCTGCCATTATGCCAGCAGAACCAGTAATATGGCATGTCACAGGAATATAGAAATATCCGGTGCATGGATTCGTTTATTGTGAAGCATGCTTTTTGTACCTGCATGCTTATCAAAGCTTCTTGTATATGAAATATATGATAAACAGTAGTTTCTGGCATCTGTGGTGGAGACCCATTTCTTTCTCATTTTAAAAGAAGGACTTCCTATGAGGTCTCATCTCATATATCATGCAGGTTATTAAACGGTTCATTAAACATTAGTGCTCTTTGTATAAGGTTATTTATCACATTCTCTAACAAATCCAGAGGCTTGAAAAAGGTGAGGGAGACAACATGCAAGAAATACAGTTTTGTTTCCCTGGGTTTTGTGTTGGCGTCAAAGCTTCTGCATGTGCTCAGATCTGCTGCAAGTCATTTAAGTCCACTAGTTTTCTGTAGTAAATCAACCCGCTATTCCTGGCTGCTCGAAAACATTTTGGCCGGTGGCCCTGCCAGCATTAACGCGTAGTGTAGCATCAGCAGGGCCTCTCGTTAAAGCGAAATGTGATGAGAGAGATGGAGCGCCTGCCGGACTGAGGCTACACACAGAATTTTGGGTTTTTAAATGAGAATTTGATTGTCTGCTCTCATTAGAGCGCATGCACAAGAAAACCACAGTGCCTCGCTCATACCGACCAAACAAATCTCCTCTTTGCTAGCAGGTCCAAAACTGAATTTTTTAACCATGTTTTTCATGAGTTTACTACAGCCACTCAATTTTCAGTCTTTAACCCGAAACAGACAAGACAATACACTTTGTGCTATGCTGAGAAATTATACCCATCAACTCGTACATGCCACAATACTTTAGACACCTTTGAATCCTCTTTTGAGTCTTTTAAACCCCTGGGTCTCTAAGTTAAGCAATTTAAGCCCCCCAAATACCAAATGTAATAATCCAATCATTCTGAGGCTTGGTGAAGCATGGGCTTTTGGTAACGTTGCTCAGGTCTCTGTGTGCCAGCATAGTGTAGCAACCCTTAACCATACAACACCAGTGAAATTGGTCATTCTGTGGTGGACTGTGGGCAGCTCTACAGGACAGTTCTGTAGCACTATTCCTTTTATTTTCCTTACCATAACCCTAATGAGCCTGGCACCGTGAGGCTTTTACAATGACATTGGCTAAATAGCGGCAACATCTCTGTTTCTGAGGTTTGAGCTCCAGTTTCATGCATACCAGTGTGTTTGGCGATTGCAGCAACTGCAGAGGAGAGCATTTCTCAAGAATAGACCATTTTCTCGCTGAGGAACATGTAGGTGATGGTTTGACGCATTGTTAATATTCATAAATCATTTTATTTTGCATTATTACATTACATATTACATTGTCTGTTTGCGTTGAAATTAGTTTTTTTTTTTTCCAGAATCAACTTGATAGTAAAATCACTATCAGTAAAAAATCCAAGGAAAGTGTTCCTACTCTGATAAGCATGGTGATGATCGTTTCTCGATACCAAAATGATTTGAGGTCAGAAAGCAGCACTTGTCCTTTCTGAACTTCCGAGGTTCTTGAAGAAGACCTCATGCTGTGGAATAAACCGTGATCTGAGTTACTGAGCAGTGCAGTCAGGCAGCCCAAGCATCACTGAGTCCCATCCATCAGTGCACTGATGGGCAAAACAATTGTGGACTGTGCTGGCTATCATCAGCCCTACTTTGATCTCTTTCTCATGTTAACAAAGCCATCTCATAGTCTTAAAGGACCATAGCTACTCCAGTACATATTAAACCAGCAAGATGTTGCTCTGCCCTCTCCAGTTCCTCATCAGATAGGACTGTGAAAACCCTCTAATCTTTAGATGTTAGTTTGGCTGGACAATGACTGTGGTATGCAATGTTCCATACAGTGGGCTAACGAAGAAACTGGGAACCAAAATAGGGTACAATTTAGCCTGGTATTTTGTGTTGTTTTGTGTCCTTGGCCCTAGCCATAACATCCTGCTAATAGAATGAATGATAAATGATCATATTTATCATTCATTAAAAAGATTATTGCCACACACCACATGCTCTGTCAGAGACGTGTGTTTGTGGTTCAAGTAAAGCATGGCGCCAGTAGTATGGAAACCTCTTTGATTTGTGACCTCTCCCAGGTTAATTATAAAGAAGAAGGCCATTAGCTTTAATAATGCTGTTTTTCTTCTTCTTTACGCAGAGCTCCTCCGTTTCTGTTTTGTCTGGCCTTATTATCTAGCTAAACGTTTTTGCTTTTTCTGTTGCATTTGAGACAGTCAGCCGTTTGATGGGACATTTCTGAAGCCGGTGGGGTTAACGGATGGCTTTGTGGTGTCAGCGATGGGTATTTAAGTGTTATTACCTTCCAATTTACCTCTTACGTTTACCTTCGGGTGGTCAGCTTTCACTGACAGGGGCCGGTTATCTGCTGAAGGTCTCTTGACAACAGTACAGCATAAGTGTAAAATGTAATTGTAATAGTTATAGTTCAGTTTAAGAGGTTATGTTGAATATAGTCACATATTATTCAAACAAAGGTAATTATTACTTGATATGATCTTTATTAATTACAAGTGAAATATCACAGAACATCGGCTTGAATGTGAATTTAATTATTAACCCCTTAATGTCTCCGCTTATTATTCAGTTAATTATTTTAAAGCATATTGTTCCATAAATACTAGGAATTATTCAGTAACTACAGTGAAGTTAATAGGCAAGGTAGGTAGGGAGGTTTTGGTCGCGTTTTGAGGTCTGGTGAGTAGGTGTGGCTTGTGTTTTCATTCCTCTTTGACTTCTGTCATTAGATACATCACAAAACATCCACAAGAGTATAAATAGTGATCCCCATGGTAGCGCAAACAACTTCTGTTATTCATGTGTCCTACTTGGTATTTGTATTGAGCCGTAGCTTCAAAAGTCTCTAATGGATCTCTAATTATACGCTTTGTCATTTATTTTGTCAACGAAACCTTATTTCTTGCCATCAGGCCTGACCGAAAAAAATACAGTCACAATGCCGTCATACTCCCGGTCTCAGACAACTCCCATTTGTTTAAAGAGACCTTCATTCCATCCCAAGCTCTTAACAGACGTACAATATGTGACTGGTGGAGGAAGCGATGGGATGTTTGCGCTGCTGTCTCCTACCGTAAGCACAGCTGTGTTTGGTGTGCTATTCCTCCATGCTGCGGTAAGTGTCCACCCACATATGTGGCACATGCACTAAGAGACATTGGCAATAGATAGACAGAACAACGGTTTGCATAAACAGACGTGCCATGCTCTGGATGCTGTCATTTCCACCAATAATTGGCTGGCCTGCATATTTTATGGGCCCTGTAATGCAGAATGAATACCAGGCATTTTAAACATAGTTTTGGGAGCAGGCACCTTGGCCTGTGGTTTTGAGGTACCAGAAACACATGTAAATTGAGGTGTTGCTCCACTGCTGCGTCGTCTCCGTCCATCCTCCATCTCCTAAAGACGTAAAGAGATATGAGACACATAACGGCACTTTGGTTGCGCACCAGAATTGGGATTTGAAAGTCTAATCGGTGCCATTGTGTTTTATTCTACTATTTTTATTCTAGGCTGATTTTTTATTAAAGCTGCCTTGTGTACCTTTAAAGCTTAAAAAGGTGATATCTAAAAAAAAAAAGCCTTTATATGTCAGAGTGAAAAACTGTAGTTTGTGATAATGGCTTTATTGACATTGAGCAATCTATCTTTTCCAAGACATTATAATTAATCAGGCATGCCTGAGAGTCTCCTAAACACTTGCCATTTAATCAAGGAAGTCTGCACTCTTCTTCAGCAGAAAGCCAGGCTTATAGAGGCCTGATCCTTGAGTGATAGATGGCTTGTGTGCATGGAAGCACTCAGAGGCTCAGGATCTGAGCGGAAGGAGAGGCCGCTGCCTTCCTCCTCCTGTCATTTTGGTGATCCAGTTGATGAACAAGCCTCTGGAGTTCCAGAAAAGAGGCTCTGCTGTCTTCCTCTGGTTTTTGTCACAGTCAAGTAGGCCTGGGACATTTCCTTAGAGCCAAGAGGTTTGCTGGCTAGTGCATTAATATATTGTGTGTGCATAGAATGGATTTTTATGAGACTAAAGTGATCATACCATGCCCTGTTTTCCCTCACAAGCTTACATCCATCTCTCTCTGCATGAACCCTGAACAAACTGTTCCCAGACCTGTATGCTAACCAATTTGGCCCAGATCAGCCAGATACAATGTGACAGGCATGGTGTGGCGACAGTGGTGCAGTGACAGACCACAGCTGTCTGCCTTTTAATGTCCTCCAAGTGTACACCTCAATCCCAGTGCCCTTTTAGCCAGAAGCCCTAGGCTACTGGATGAGAAGGAGAGAGGGTGTGCTGCAGATCAAATAGGCATTTCCCTGGCAGTAGGCAAGAAACCAAAAACATAAGGAGCATATCTGCCTGTTCCAGAGGTGTGACAGAGTACAGGGAATCTGGAGTGGGTAAAGTATTTGGTTGCTGATGCTCCTTTGGTGTCATTCTCTCTTTCTGTGCCTCCCTATCTGTCTCCATCTCTGTTTCTGTCTTGAAGAAGAAGAAATCATGCAATTTTAGAAGCCAGTGTCTCCGCTAATGAACCAGTAATTTAGCTTGCCTTTGATGTATCATTCATTATTCAGGCCTCAAGTTGCCTCCAGGCCTCCTTTTTATTTTCTCTTACTGTGTCCAGACTGTCTTCTCATTGTTGTCGTCTAATCAAATGGACTTGCTTATTCTGCAGAGGTTCCTGGATGCACCACATGGCCTTGTAATAACAGAAATTGCATGGATGGCCTGAGGAGTCGCGACGCCACTGACAAGACACTCCCGTCATCACTTCATAGCTCGGCTCGTATATCTGCAGCACAGAACCTTGTCATTACCCTCCACACACACACACACACACACACAAGCATGGGGAGAAGTTATTCTTCTTACGGGAAAGAATTTCGACTGCATGCTGTCACTCAAGTCATTACGTAACTGTTTTTGTTTTGGTTGTTTCTTCGGTGCCTAGTTATTGTAAATTACCTGTGTGTCCAGATATGAGCAATGTAAGTGAGATTTGATACAAATTATACCAATCGAGATAAGTCCCATTTTTGGAAGGGTTTTTTTCTTTGATCAGCCTGACTAACAAGATGGACACCTCTTTGACAGAACACATAAGCAATCCTGCCCCTCCCCCTACAACATTCAAAACTATCCCAAACATTCAGGTTAAATTCCAAGAGTGCTGCTCGGTTTGTTTGGAGCTTCCCCGACTCATGCATGGAGACAGCACTTGAGGGAAGACAAGAGTAGATTACAAGCCAGAAAGCAGCGTAATGAGGCTCAGGGAGTCTGCTTGATCCAGGGCAACGTAAGGCCGAGAGACAGACCTAGAACGAGCAAGGCTGAAGGTGTGTGCTGTTGTGCAGTGCAGTGATTAATTTCACTGCTGATCTAGTATCTGGGCTTCTAATGACAGGCTCTGTCATGCAACACTGCCAGCAGTGGACTCTCCCTGCTCTGGTGCCAGCAGGTCTGTCACTGAACACAGACTGGCTCCGGGTCGGCTTTCGGCCCCGTCATGCCAAAGATTAGCCCTGGAACTCTAGCCTGACCCGCTCCTTCTGATCAATAATCTCAGTTTGGGGTGCGAGTAGAATATTTGCTGTAGTTTACACTTTTCCATACCGATCAATATATAGTCGGAAGAGAGATTTGTATTTCAGATCTCTAGCAGTCACCTGATCCCTGCATATCTCTGTGCACTATTTTACTCAATGATTAGATCTGAACCTTGCTACATCAAGGGTGCTTGGCTTGAAGTCATGGGTAATCACCCAGTGGTGGAGTGGAGCCAGGAAGAAAGAGACTGCGACTCAGGGAGGATTAAAGTGAAGCCACACCTCGCTAAAGCGGTGGACTCTACGTCACCGCTAATCCCTCTGACATTTCATTAATGTCTGGTCCACACACCATAATCCTCCGTTTATCTTGGTGCTTTTATCATTCAAGGCACAAGCTGCCTACAAATTAGGCAAAGACCTCGATGCGGAAGTTAGGCTGGACAGGACACAAATATATCTGGCTTTGCTCCTTAATCTTCCAACTCTGTAAAGACTGCACAAGGCATCTGATATCAATTATCATTAGCGATGTGGTCAGTGTGTCGGGAACCTTTTCTCCAGAACCGTCCATTATCATCCTGCTGCTGTCTTTTAAGTATTACAGATTGGCTGAGCTATCAGACATGCTTTCTTTGTTATCTGTCACAGCGGTAAAAAAAAGACTACAGTGAGTGAGTCACCTCAGTTGTCGCAAGTGGAGTCCAAGAGGAATCCCAGATGTTTTGTGGTTTCACAGCATTCCTGGACCACTTTAACAGGAAATGAGATGTTATGTTGAACTGTGCTGTGACCAGGACATTTCAGTGAGAGTGATCACCTGTGCCCCTATTCTCCTAACATGTTCTGAATATGGTAGCAGAAGGCTGATATGACTAATGTGTTTCATGTTCTGCCCCATTGCTATTTACAGTGTCTGCAAAACGTCTGGCTTTTTCTTATTAGTAAGGCTTGGATCTTTTTTACATGTTTGTTTCCATTAAATAGTCATTTAAGGTTTTATGTTTGTAACTTTTGGCTGGTGAATGGAAGCCTGCTGAAAGGCCTAATTATAGGCATATTTTGAGATAATTGTCCTACTCACATTCTCCATGACTCTCCCTGCACCTTTTTGCAAATAGCTCGGCCATCAAATAAAATGACATGAGCAGAACGCATGCCAATACAAAGTAGTGCGGGCACTACTGGCAACTAGCATGTCTGTTGTGTGCGACTTAGTACCAGATGCTGAAGGGAGTACTACATACAATTTATAGTTGTCACATACATTAAAGAACCTACCACCAGACATTTTGGGAATTTAATGCCAGCATGTCTAGTTATAATAATTGTGTACCTCACCCTACAACTTGAATAGATTATTGCTAAAGAACACATTTGGGTAACTGTTTGATCGGTAGATGGGAATATTAAATCATGCAAGCTCATAAGCATTAAAAAAAAAATCACAACTATGAAAATTAGTTGATCAAGTTGTTAAAATGTTAAGCTGCTGGTCTGCCAAGTAGTGACGTGTGTAAAATATGTGGAATAAAAATATGTTAGCTCTGTGTAAGCAACCCCTGTTGATTTGTAATGACCTAATTGGAGATCAAAAGCCCATTTAAATTCAACAACAAATGACTCACTTATAATGACTGAATGAAGTGGTTTTGTTTCACTGTTTTTAAGAAAAGAGCTCTTGTGTATGAACCTTGTCCAGGGTGAAAATATCTGGCCCTGTCTTCTGCACACACCCGAGACCACATTCCCCTGGAACCCGATGCAGTCGGTGTTTGCCCACCTCTCCTTGTGGTTTCAGTCGTTGTGCTCTGCTACCCCTCAAAATACTCCAACGTCTTGATTGTCTTTTAATTGGCTCTTAAGCGGTGTGTTGTCCAAGCCCAGTGGTTTGTATTTCGGACAGTTGATGAAGTGATGATGGCACTGCACGATTATGACTGGTTCTGTGGAGAATGAGTAATTTGTGGAAAGCTGGTGATGGAAACTTTAAGGGGCTTGAAGCGCTTCATAAATCCAGCTCATAATGACCCCTGACAACTGCACTGTGAGCTTAAGAAGCTTGTCGTACTGCCAAAGTTCTACATGCACTCTTGAATAATTTCAAAAACCCTGCTTTCAGTAGCTACTGAAGCCACAGTGGTGTTTTATGTTCTAGCCCAAATTTAAGTGTGTTTCTTTAGCTGGCTTTACTTATGTTGTTTTACATTGCAATAAAGAGAATTTTGCTGTTAAGCTAAAAGTCATTACCTATTTAGTCTATAGTCAGCTCCGTAATTATTGGCACCCTTTAAAAGAATGGGCAAAAATTATATGTATTAAAATAAGCATTACTCATTACAATGATTTACATTTTCCACACAAACAACTGTAGAAAATACTTACAAAAAGGTTCTCATAAGAACTCATTATTGACACGACTAAAGAATATAAAAAAAAATAAAATAAAAAAAAAACTGCTCTTAGTATCCTGAAACTCTGTTGCTGCCTTTGACATAATATGAGGTTGCACACATGCAAAAACCTATTTGTCATCCATCACCATGAGGAAAACCAAAGAGCTTTCAACACAAAATAGATGGTTGTTGACTGGCACAAGTAATGGATATTGAAAAACACATAAACAGTTAAAAATACCATTGAGCACAAACAGGGCCATAATAAAAAGGTTTAAAAAGTCTGAAACAGTTGATAGTTTGCCAGGAATTGGACACATGAGGATTGATACTGCCATCTGAATTGAAAAGGATAGTCCATATGTGCAAACCTAAGAATATAAGGGCTCTTGAAATGTTATGCATGGAGGAGTGGTCACCAACCTTTTTCGACATTACAGGAAGAGGCTCAGTGCTGTTATTCTCTCCAAGGAGGGTGTGAGGATAACTTTGAAAACAGTGTTATGCAGAAAAATTGCACTACTTACAATATTTT
>JAOUQW010000049.1:17011137-17029943 GCA_028565825.1 Olivaichthys viedmensis
GGATTAACCCTGCTAATAAACACACCGAATATCCGCACTTGCGTCCTGCCTCTTCTCCCGTGTGGTGCACGTTACAGGCATATGTACTCCACATTCCAGCTCCACAAACGTACAATATTTTAGCAATGTTCTAAAATCCAAACCTATTAGAAGGAGTTAGAATTAGTATTTAAAGATATATTAAACATAGAGATGCAACACACATGTACAATGATATACAGTGCTGTGCAAAAGTCTTAGGCAACCTACATTTCTTATTTATATTTTTTGTTTATTTGTTTATTTTATGTCTTCTGTATTAGTGTGTCAGTAGGAGAAGAAAAAAAAAAGCAAATGTAAGATTTCCAATTCGTTTGCCAAAAAGTGTAATTTTACAGCGAAAATGTTGTATGCTGTTAAAGAAAGTAACGATGTAATAGACCACTTTTCAGATAAAACATACAGGCTTTCTGAGAACCTGCACAGACAGAAGCAGAAGAACTGTGGCAAGTTCTCCGAGATTCCTGGAACGACAGTACCTGGAAGGATTGATGCAATTTTAAAAGCAAACTTTTAGAAAATGTCATTATTTTTAAAAGCATCTTCGCTTTACCGAATTTTTTTACATGTGCTTCTGCACAGTACTGTACCTGACAGGAAAGGATGCGTTTGTTTTGAAACTTTTTTTTAGGGGCAGGAAAAAAACACAGAAGTGGCTCGAGCTAAGATCCCCCTATCAAAGACCACTGGGTAGCTTAACTTCATAAGACAGGTAGCTCCCATCTCAAACAAGACAAATGGCTTTCATTGAAGAGCTTTTAATATTCAAGTTGTATAACTTACTTCACCTATATGTTCTGTATTTTCTTGTTGGATGGGTATATAACATCACCATATGACCGCATATTAGCAGGGGTTACATTGGGATTTAGGGGTGGGGGAGCTCTGCTTTTTTCATGGGTGCTAACAATGTGGGAACAGTACAGTGCAATGTTTGGGTTATAACAACTGTTACTAAAAAGAACACAAGCTAAAAAAAAAACAATAAAAAAAAAGAAAAACACGCTGCAAATATGGCGTTTGAGTCAGTAATTAACCTTTTCCTCAATGGCCACTTGATTTTCTTTGTTAATCCTGTGAGCTTAATCTGCAATGTAGTTTTAAGTTTAAGTGAGCACTAGGTTCATAAATGCCGAACTGCTGAAAACACAGAAATTTGGCTCTGGGAGTTTATATTGTTAGTATAAATACACCACTTTCATAAGCAGTGTATGGTTTAGGCTCTATTTACACTCGTACGGTTATCATAGTGACTTCGAGATGATAAGAGCACTTCTGTTGATGATTCATAGCCCAGATATGTGAAGGGTGGCACTGAGTGTCTGTTGTGTGACTTTCAAAAAGTGCTGTTCGCTATAGAAAGCCGGATGCCCATATATCACCAGGAAAATGTCATGCTATTGAAGAACAGTCATTACAAGCTTTTTTTCCCCCCTTTTTTCTCAGACCCGTGTGTGGGTCTGTGTCATGTGTCATACTGGTGTCATACTTTTCTTTCTGTCCCCCTTGTGATTTGTGATTAGTTGAAAGTATGTGTGAATTTATACCCAGTATGCACATTTCTGCCGTGTTTTTTTGTTGTTTTTTATATATAAAATCTCACATTTTTCTGAAATGCAAAAGCAGCTCAACGAAAAACAAGACATAAAAATTGTTTGATCGTATTTCCATAAAGCAACAGCTGCTCCACAGAGAGAGTGAGCGAGGGAGAGAGAAAAGAGAATGAATTTGCATTTGTCTTCGCAGCAGAGAGCCGAATGAGAAAAACAATGAGATCTTCAGCTGCCATTGTAAAAATGTTCTTCCTGGTGTCAAGCTAATGGCCACTGGCTTTGGCCTTGCACTTCCCATCATGGCTCCTCTCGTTTCGTCTCAACAAACTGTCGGACCTGCTGTCAGGTTTAAAGACGCAAAAAAAGTCATATGCGAAGATCCACAATCACCTTCTCCATGCCTACGATGTGCATTTTGCCGCTTTAGATCTAAATTAACTAACGTTTCATGTCCGTTAATCATGAGTGTTGTATGCACCTCAGACACAACTGATTTGATTTAAATACACATCAGAAGCTAATTAAACAATGTGCACCAAGCAGGAGAGGCTGAAATATCTGACTAACACAGGCAGGGTTCTGCGTAATGTCTGGTGTAATGAGGGGATAAATCAGCTCCATTCTACATTGTCAATGTTAATAAATTTGTGTAAATAATACTGGCAAATTATGTTACATAGCTGACATGCATACTGATTACCTTGTTACAATTTATGGATGAATAGAAAAAGAAGAAGAAGAAGAAGAAGAAGAAGAAGGACCCGTATTCCCTCTTTCAACACACAGAGGGGGGGGGGGATTTGGCATACAAGCACTATTTATTGCTTTTTGTATTTGTATGTTTTTATGCAAAAAAAAAAATTTATAACAAAAAATAAATACCTGTCTGTTATGAACAAATCGCACCCCATGAGCTGATTGGTCGTCGTGGGGATCCCTTAAGTATTTTCTTTTGTTCCTCACCACTTAGGGAATGAGACGCACCGGTGCACAGGTGTGCCTCCAGGCCTATTAAAGCGGGCTTCTGGGGAGTGTGTGGAGAGGACTTCATTTCTTTTCTTTTTTTTGTTGCTTTGTTTTGGGTTGGCCGAGCCTCCGTTAAGGAGGCCCCGTTTTGGGGTTTTTGGTTGGGGTTAGTTAAACTTTATTCTTATTATTTGAGGGCTGGCCGGCTAGGCCTAGATGTATGTTTCTGTTTAGCTTTTTGTGTTAATAAATCTTTTTCTGTTTTTGAATTTGAACAGCTCTTCTGGCCTCCTGTCACGGTGCAGACGAGGAGGTGGACAAAAGCGCAAAGCCGTTCAATGAGCATACATTTATTGTAAACACGAACTAATAATAAATAAATAAATAAATAATAATAATAATAAACATACTAACTAACATCTACACGCAACGTGACATCAAACATTCAAAGACCAACTGGACGGGAACAGGAGGGCTTCTTATACACACACTCATTACACAGACAAACAAGACCCAGGTGGGGGCAATAACATCACAAGACAGGAAATCAAAAACATAAACAGAAAGCGTATGGCGCTCGTCGCCATAGCAACTGCCACGCGCGGTCACGTGCACGGCAGCGTGAGGCGCCGTGCACGTGACACCTCTTCTTTTTATTTACTTATGGACCAGCATTAGAACGCCTGGTTCATAACACTGTCTCTCACAGAAAAGGCTGTGCACTGAGAAATTTGGACCATCTCAAACCAGATCTCATTATATTCCAGGCAGAGTTCTGCAGAGAAGTGCTAGGGTTTGTGTGCGTGTGTGCGTGTGTGTGTGTTTCCACGGTTACTAGTTAGTCTCGAGAGTAGCTGCCGAAAAAATACATTAGCAAAAGAACATCAAAAGAATATGTGCAGGTTTCCATGGTGACAGGGTCAACTGTATTCATGAAGTTGTAGGGGGTTTTCAACATGTGTGTGTACATGTGTGTATGTGCCATACCATGCACAACAGGCTGCCTCATTTCTATGGCACTATTGCTACGATTATTTGCTAGGAATTCTGGGTGATTCAACAATGTTGTAACTCACTCTGAACAGTGGCGGTGCGGGTGCAGTTGTAGAGGATGGCCAGCTCGCCGAACACTTTGCCTGGTCCCATGGTGCACAGCTTCATGCCCTCCTTGGTCACCTCCACCTTGCCATCTGAAAGCAATCATAGAGTACATATTTCAGGAAAGCCGAGCACGACAGGCTGGA
This sequence comes from Olivaichthys viedmensis, assembly GCA_028565825.1. Classification (NCBI taxonomy): domain Eukaryota; kingdom Metazoa; phylum Chordata; class Actinopteri; order Siluriformes; family Diplomystidae; genus Olivaichthys; species Olivaichthys viedmensis. The sequence continues at coordinate 17,014,940 of JAOUQW010000049.1, forward strand.
AATGGAAGTGGCGCGCTCCGGATCGGGCCGCTCCGTGCTAGTGCATTCCAATAAAAGTCTCGTCTTATTAGTCGAGCTGACACCAGCACACACTTTGGAGTTTGGAGGGGGAAATCGCTGGAGTAGGTGGAATCTCAGATATAAACATGCACACTGGCAAAAAGGAAAATAATAAAAATGATCAGACAGGAGAATGCAGGTTCAAAACTTTGATCAGATACTGATTTTAGAAGATTATTTTGTTGGCTAAACACAAAGATTTTGAACCTTTAGAATTTCAGACCACAAGTTCAATCCCACTTACTGAAAGATGAACAATATTAAACCCAAAAGAAATGACCAATGGCTTGTGTTCCTGTTTCCTGTGCTTGTAAAGGCCAGACAAAGATGGACTGACTAATATTACTTGATCAATACATCCCTTAAATGAAGAAATGTATTTTAATATTGAAGCCAGGTTCTCAGCCTGGTTCTCATGGCATTGGACTTTCTCACTTACTGTCAGTTTAGACCAGGCCAGACGCCAATATAAACAACAGCCAAGCAACACTGCTATTAACACTGCTGACCCAGAAAGAATCCAGCCACATAACATGGAGAGAACGTCAAACGTACACTCATTTGCTGGCATGATGCTATCAGCAGAGCTAATCCAAACACCCTGCAGCGAGCCTGAGCCTGAATCTTTGCTCCACTACCACTGGCTTTCTCAGCCATTAGCCGAGGACGAAACGACAAAGTTATGAACCTTCGCTGTGTCAGTACAGTGCAGCTGAACACTTTGCTTCCGAACTCCAAACTGAGCACCTGTATGTAAACAGCTAGGTAATACAGCTCAGAGTGATCCATCAAACAGCTTCCACCCTTCGTTGGGCTTCTAACGCATTCATTAGATTCCCGTCATCAGCTGACAGCTTAATCTCTGAAAACTGACAGGAAGATATGAGGCATAGCACAAAAGCGAAATGACTTATTTTTTATCACTCAGACAGCTCCAGTCCAATACTGCTCTGGGGCTGCCTCATAAATGTGTGTGTGCATTCAGATAAATAGAACTGTAAAGTGATAGATGTCCATTTAATTGTATACGTTTCCAAAGGCTTGGGAATCGTATAAGGCGACGCATGAACAACGCATGAGCAGATCGATTCGTGCCTGGCTCGTTGCTTGGGAAAATTGGCAGAACGCCAATAATATCGCACGCAAACGTTACACTGGCGCTTATAATGCCAGCACATAGTGTAATTGCCTGTGCGTTTTCAGTAAACGCGTTTCCAGAAGTGCATTTTGTTGCCATCTCAAGAAATGGTTTTATATCTTGGACATGCCCCACATGTATAACCCAGTTAAACCTGATTTCAGTATCACATTTGCTTGCACATGGGATGCCAAGCAGGCAGCATGCAGAAATGTGGAAATGTTTTCCCACACGGGCAGAGCGGAGCGAGGGCGAGATTGACACTTGCGCCTCATGCGGCCTCCTGCGGGGTCCTTTAAGGCCGAGCTCTCTGCAGGAGGCAGCCCGCATCGGGGAGGTCTGAGAAGAGCAGTGTTGGTCGATGAAACAACCGCTCATGCTCCCTGTGTGCACTCCAGCTCTATTTCAGTTCACCAAAGCACCAAGCAGGGCCCATATAAGTCTACTTTCAGTCTTTTTTTACACACACATGCACGAATGCACACAATCGCACATACACACTCCTGATGCTTTTAATCAGTGTAGTGTGCTTTAAGAGAAGCGGAGAGGATGTGATCCTGCACGAACCATCACGACTAAAGGGTACACATCCAGACCAGTACACATCCTTTCAGTAAGACTAAGAGAGTAAGAAATAGAAAATGCAGCATTGCTCTGGGATTAGTCCTCCTTTTCAAAACCTTATTTCAACCTTATTTGTTATCAAAGTTATTATCGATCAAACAAGGTCAACGTAGGCGCTGCCATGACTCCGAACAAGCTCAAAAATCTTTCTGATTTAGGCAGGAAGGTGAAAAGCAGCCCAAATATTGATACCCATATGGAGCTCTGACATTTTCTAATTCCAAATTGCTCTAAAGTCTAAAAGGCTAGTACATTGGATTTTTAGCAAAACATCACAATTTCAAGTCTATATAAGAAAATTACCAAGATAAAGGAGGAATTGTTTGAATTATTTAGTTTAAAGTCAGCTAACGAGGGGCCCTGGATTTTCAGAGGACTGCATTATCTGGACACGGTTCAGAGTGGAATATCTGGATGAATTACACAGCTATAGTGGTTTTGGATACTACAGCATGTCAGTGGATCATGGAAGTATTACCATTAAATCCATTTCATTCCAAAGGGAGAATTCACTATACCACAATGTCTTGGTGTAACTTAAATAAGGCTGAAATGTGTGCCTAATCCTATGACCCATGGAACATCTCCCCATGTATGGGCTCATAAACCCAGCCAGGAGACACAAACATGTAGCCGGAGCTACAGCTGCCCTTCAGCTGCCAGGTTATGACCGCTGACACCTGCAACCTGTAATGCCCTCTGGAGAGAGAGCTCAAACACTCTGACTGTCTTTTACACACTTCACTGAGCTGCTGGCTGATCCCAGACCTGTGGCTGACTGATCAGCATGGTCACATGACTGCAATTTGATGATAGTTTGAAATAGTTAAGGTTAAGTGAAGGGTGGTGTTGAGGGTTGTAGCTTTTCTTATGGCTTCTTTCATACAAAATTCAACAGAATCACTTTCTATCATCACAACCCATACCGATTTTGAGATTGGCCGACACACCTTAAGCAAGGAGACTAGACAGGCTTGCTCACCTCGAGCTGGCTCAACCTTTAGAACGAATCCCCTGTTGTTTCAATCCTGTTCCAGGGCGTGTCGATCACAAGGGCTAATTTTGCTCTCCCTTCTGGTGCCTCATACTGATGCATTTACTATTTATTCGCAGACTGGAGACCACTTTTAAAATAATCATTACGCCAGAGGTTTTGAAAACACATTGCATTATGAAAAGGCAGAATCTGAAAGAGTATAATGCATACTGGAAAACTAATCCCATCTACATCTGAGATCATTTCAGCATGCCTGGCTTCCAGCAGAGCATGTAGCAGTTGTCCTATCATTACTCATAACACTAAGGCAGACAATAACGTTTACAACTCATAATCACATCAGATGGATTCCCTCTTCTTGGCTGAGGCAGACAGTAGGGCATAAACAATGCTGATTTGCAAAGCACAAACAAAATCATGAAGCATAGATAAACGGATAATGTGGCAGGACAAAAAATGATATTGCGCTGAATTGTATTAAAGGTAGCCCCAGCGTCATCTGCAATCAAACTTAATTTCCAGAACGGCATTTTTGTTTCGCACGTATGCTGCCAAGATTTACAAAATGACTTGTATGGTTGAACACTTGACTGAATATTTAATAAAGGTATGCTGTATAGATTTTCAATCCAGCTTTGCATTATTACAAAATAGGTTTTTGACAGCTAACACAACTGCAAAATTGAACAACAGAAAGTATTAAGTTTTAGATAAGGTTGAAAGCTGGGAAGTTTCCTACTGTTAACGGTTCTTGATATATTTAAGCTAACAATTCATTTTTAATCAGCTCACATCAGGTTGTCATGATGAAACTCTGTCAAACTATCAGTTTGCATTTATATCTGTCATGTGCACGCGTGCCGGTTGCCATGGCGACGAGCGCCATTAGTGGGCTCGTGCATGTGCTTGTGTTGATGTCTGTCTAGTTCACGCCCTGTCCCGCCTGTTACTGTGCCCATCTGTGTCTCGTTTGTCCCCTGATAAGTCTATGTATTTAAGCTGTGTTTCAGTCCTGATTGTCGTTCATTCGTTTGTCATGTGTGGATTATCTATGTGCCAGTCTTCCGTTTTGTTTTGTAAGTAGATGTTTAGTAATAAGAATAAAGAAATGTTGTTAAGCAGCTTTGCACATGTGTCCGTCTCCAGTTTCCCGACTCCCCGAAGCCTGACAATATCGCCCAGCCCTAACTGCTGCCTTGCCCTTCAGTTTTACTTTCCTGCATTTTACGCTTACCTGATGCACATGACTTGCGCTGTGTGCTTTTCTAAATAATGAGACGACAGCCTCACTTCCTCTTGGACTGTGAGAGCTGAAGTGTGGCCAGCGATGCAAATCCCAGCAGGTCCGTTTGCACATTATCTGATCAGCTGAGAAAAGGAAGCCAGAGCTATGGCTGACCCACTGAGGCATGTTATACAGCAGTGAAGTTATTTGTTATCCAGTCTAATGTTTTGCTGAAACAAAATCACTATAAATATACCATATTTAGTAAATGGGTACTATATTGTATCCTTTAGTATATAAAGAACATGTTAGTTTATTTTAATACCCATATAAGATGAGTGCCGGGACTGCAGTTCAAGAAATAAAGGCATAATGAGTATCTGTATTGGACAGGTATTGGCCTGAAATGCTGGCCACTGACTTGTGTTTTATACATGGTATGATGAGTGACACAACACAGATCTTGCATGTGAACATAGGATACAAATTGACTTTAAGCATGCAGTCATCATGCCTGTGATGTTTTGTCTAACTTGTAGTATCTTGTTGTAGCTTGTAGGGCTGAACGATATGGATAAAAAATGTGACATGCGATAAAGTTGTTAAAAATCGCAACAATGATGTGAGACGAGATAAATTAAGGCTAAAGTTACCATTTTAATGTGTATCTGACCTGATGTGCAGCAAAATACAGAACCTGAAAATGAACGTATCTGCTATTTTTTAAGTGCAAAATGAAAACAATAAAATAATTAAATACATGCAACATTTTGTATTGTAAGGCTCTTAAAAAAAAACAGATATTGTTAACCTTTTTTTAAATGAATAAATATATCATATTTTCTACCATTAATGCAAATGTTACTTTTGCAAATATCAGCCCTATGACTCAACATGCACCATCTTCAAGTCTTTGCACAGGAATATTTTCTATTTAGGCCCCTGCAACACGCTGTAATCCGAAATGGCTTCCTGTTCCCTACATATGCTGTCTACTTAGGCTATAACAAAATGCCGTAATACACCCCCATAAATAGTTTATGCATATTTACTCCAGTAAGATTAAAAAGTACTTTCCATTCAAACTACTCTTACGAGTACAATTTATTTAACAAAGTTACTTAAGTAAATGTAACGGAGCAACCACTGCTTGACACGTTTACACCAAACTGAGATGGCCATCTCGTTTAAAACTGTAGCATTAACAAATTACAGATGGGCCTTCGCTTCAAATTCCTTCCCAGTTGCATTCCTCGCTGTTTTTTTTTCCGGCACTTCGCCTAGTGTGTTTGGCTGTACATGTGCATGTGCATGTTTTTGCTCTGTGGTCCTATTCTAATGACATCATCCATGACGTGTTTATCGCAGATACATGCAGAGAGTAGTTTTGTTTACTGCAAGCATGTCAGTATTAGAACAGTATTGGGTATTGTCTGATACTCAGAGCTCTGACATAGATCCAGGAGCAGAAGTTAAGCTGGCATTATCCTACTCTTAAAATCGCACAGCATGCCAGACACTGGCCGCCAAACACTGGCCACCAACACAGTTGGAAATGTTTCAAGATAAATATGAGAGACCTGAAAAAACGGTGAGCCTCAAACTAATAGAAGTGTGTGTCAAAAATGAATAAAGTGTATCCCTATAAAATAAGGATAATGTTTAACAAAACTGATGAAGATACTTGATTTTGTATTGTTATTTCAAATGAAATGAGACTGTAATAGGCTCTACAAAGCATATCATAATGACTCCTTTGCGTTTTCACTACGACAAAAGTAATAAGTGGTGCTGGGCCCAAACAGCAGTCGATGGATATGAAAAGATAAAAGCACATGGGATGTGGCACAAATTTTTCACTTAAGAGATGAAACATTACTGTGATGGGTCCATCTAATCTGTAATCCAACCCTTTATACATAACCCCTTGACGGCACATGTGAAATAAATGTTTCCTTTTGAGGCTATTTCATCGATTTATCTGAAAGCTAAGCAACGGCAAGAAGAGATTGATGTCAATCCTGAATTGCACTAAGCTCTACCTCTGACTCTGCCGTCATGTGTATAACTGGTTACATGGTCACGTCAAACAGGTATTGTTTCCATAATAAACAATCTATCTCACTAAAACGTCTCCCTGCTTAGAGTTTCGGGATATTGCTTTGGACGTAAATATATGACATAATAGGTAATTAGACCTATTATGTTTTGTCGCGATCGCTTCCCAAGGTCGAGAATTTCCGGAACATTTGCATAAGCTTATTGTTATGCGGTGTGCTGAATACCTGGGTGCTTCTCAGAAACAGACAATTTACTGGCGCTGCCGCTTGTAGTTTTTAGCAGCAAAAAAGGGAACATTTCACTGAAACAGGCACATGCACATGCAGCCTCTCTGTAGGTATTCACAATGCGTTACGTGACTATGCATTTTCAAATGGAAAACAAGATTTTGATTGACGTGACTGCCGGCACCGGCAACTGCTGCGTCTAGCTGCGACTAACGGTTATTTCTATGACTGATTAATCTGTCAACCTGAAGTCGCTTCGATTTACAATTAAATTAAATATTAATTGATATTTTATCCAATTTCTCAATAGCCGTTAACCAAATCGCTCATGTTGCATGTGCATGTGTGCGTGCATATGCGTATGCGACTTATATTCATGTAGTGTATTGCATCCTGCCCAAAAACTAGACATTTGGTTTTGCATTATAGAGTGTTTTTGTTGTAGTTCAGGTAAATGACGCATGAAACAATCAAAATTCATGATCAACATTCAAAAACAAGGAATCTTATGCAAATCTAGGGAAAGGTAGACTGGTTAATTGGTTAATTGTAATATACTATCGTGTCAGTTCCCCTTAATTGAAAACGTGGACACTTAAGAGTCTCATGCGATGCATCACTAAAAGTCGAGTTTATTTCCCCTCAATAAATAGCATTATTTCGTGCCTTTGCATCCAGCCTCTATATTAAATAGGGCTGCCACTGTTAAAGACCTTCTAATTGACTCTTAAGCTTTAAGGAAAAGGTCTGCCACAGTGGGCTTAACAAATGAAGTGATAAATAGTGCTGGAGAATCGGAGGGATGGCCCAGATCCAGGAGCAGAAGTTAAGCTGGCATTATCCTTCTCTTATACTCGCACAGCATGCCAAACACTGGCCACCAACACAGTTGGAAATGTTTCACATAAATATGAGAGACTGGGAAAAACAGTGAGCCTCAAACTAATACAAGTAAACAGTGGTTCCCAATGAAGAGCCTTTTAGAGTATATTGCTTATTCAGTAATTGCACAATTGTGCCTTGTTGGTTTATTTCAAAACTCCTCTCGATGTTGAGGTAGCAAATCAGGGAGCTCGCTTTCACCTCTTTGGAAAGGAACTGCTTTGGAGATTTTAATAATGCTATATTGAATATCATAACAGAAGTGGAATTGTACGAAGAACTCATGGTATTATACACTCTTAGAAAAAAGAACCCTTCTTTGGATAGTTCTTGGCTTCCTTAAACGAGTTCTAATTGGAACCCTTTCTGGAAGGAAAGCAATCAGTTGTAGGGTTCTTATATAGAACCTTTAAGAGTTTTCCCAGAGGGACAACCAAAGAAAGCATAAGGGTTCTAGATGTAACCTTTTATATTATTCGACAGTTTTCTGTATACCTTGGTATCCAATTACAACTTGGCATCTAATGACATAACACTGCACCAACGTGCGGGTGCTAAATTATTTTGTTAGGGAAACTGCTAGAATGTGTTCGCTTTTAGTCTTCCGTAATCCATCTAGACAGCAGAAATGCTGATAAGTCTTGTCTGATACATTTTGTCCTTTAGAAACTAGGCTAGACGTTTAAACAACTCCAGGGATATTAGACAAGCTTATCTATATAACAACATCAGCAGTCTAACCATTATAGATTTCTTTGGCATGGTATACAGTCGCACCCTTGCGTATCAATATACACAAAGGCAATTCTGGAACTAACGGGATGTGATATGAAGTTTTATCTTCTCGCTAGCCCTATTGCTTTTTTTTTTTTAACTGTCATAAAGCTCTCTAACTGAGCTCATTATTGCTTTTTCAAAACCAAGTCACGGTGATGAGATACTGGTGTTCAAAAGTCTCAAGCCACTTATATCAGCTAAAAAGACCTGTTAGTTTTTTATTATAATTATAAACTCTTCTTATTTGAATGCTAGCTTATTTCCCTGAAGGGTGCACTTGGTAAAAGCACAGATTAGCTGTGCAGAATTGAATAGCCACCTGTGCTGTGTGGGCTGCACAAGGATGCTACTGGTTGTGCGCCAAGCTGAGACAAAGTTGTTCATGGCTGGGAGAATAAAATGGGTTTAGAGGAACGGAGTAGCTAGATTATCGGCAATGAGACAGATGTGTGCACAGGAACAATGCTACAATTATCATTTTGGAGGATAGTGCTTTGGTAAAAAAAGAAATCACAATACTGATGTGATGTTCACTTGCTCTGACTTTGTAAATAACCCTGAATATGCTAAGGTTTTATTCCATTGCCCAATCATCTTATCAACAATACTGGCTGATCCAGTAAAGCCATTCACTATATCAGGAATTACAGAATCTGAGGACTGGAACATTGTGAAAGTGTGTGAGATGGAGAGCGGGTTTAATTGCCAGAATAACAGTCTAACAAGTTGTTACGTGTTGCTGATGGATATCGTGGTCAATGTAAGGGAATAATAACCTGGCGCTTACTTTCATCAGGGTGGATTTGTTTGATGTTGCTTCATTTAAGAAGAGACAGCAGCGCAGAATCCAGCGTCTATAATTGTATGCGCCATTCCTTATGCGAGTGCTTTGCAGAACAAAAGCAGTGTGTGGCAACTGTGTAATGCTTGTGGCGTGTAATTTGCATCAAGGTAATTGCAGCCTGTTGCCTTTCGTTTCTAGTTAGCAATGTTAGCATCACTGCTCCAAAGAAAGAAAATGGGAGAGGCAGAGTATAAATTCAAAAACCTGTTTTGGCTGATAAGCCTTTCCCTTGCAAATCAAGTGAAAGGTAAACACTTGACAAACTATTTCTTTAAACATGTCGACGTGAGTGTCACTCATTTGAAGTATTTGTGTCGGCACTGTAATTTACGATAGTATCAGATTCCCCCTTAATTGGAAACATGGACACACTGTGCCCGATGTAAAGCCTTACTAAAAGTCCAATTTCAGTGACAGGCAGTCGCCCTGAAACAGCAATGTTCAGGACCAACCCCGACCCCGTATCCACAAATATCTGCACATCAATTCCGTAACCCAAAAAACGACAAGAACCCGGCTTTAAACACACATTGCTACACACTCATTAGGCCTACCAGTTTTATCATGTAGACGACCAAATGACAATGAAATGAAAGTTTAAATTGGTTTCTCTTCTCTTGAATAACAATCTTACACCGAATTTAATAATGACATTTTTTTGTCACTTTTAGCTCTGTTTTTGGGAAAGTGTCTTCGGATTGAGGCTGCATCGACAGCGTCACTGCTGCAGCTGTAAATGTGCTTCCTTGTACCCAATTTGTGGCGATCATAAGTACATAGGAGTGTCAGTTTTCTTCATCAAAACTAAGCACGCTGTCGCTCTATTTCTACCAGTAGGGCTTACGGAACAGAAGCGGCGTGGATTGGACAGAAGGTCGCTTAAGCTACGCGGACGTGTCGCTTGATACGTAATTCAAATTTTTTTAGGTGACGACTCGACCCTTACTTTCTAACGCTCCATGTTTATAGCTATGATTCCTTTTGTCCTGCCGATTTTCACAATCATGCAAGTGCATTTTCAATCGTTCCTGCTGCTTTATAGTATTTTAACTTACTACACAAATTAGTTCATGACGCTTCAACCTTTGAGCAGTCTAGATTACTGCCATTGGGATTTTTTTCCTGCTATAATGTTAGCCAAATGATGATGTAATAAGTTTCCCACTGTTTTATAGAGAAATGTCAAAATAGTAAACCGTTAAGTGCTGTGTATATACATTTGATCATTAAAACAAAATGTCGTATTATGTGTCTTTGCAACAAACAAACAAAAACTTCAGAAGATAATTTGATATCATTTTGATGCCAACATTGACAAACAAAGGAATACTGATAACTTAAGGTCTGGCCACCAATTAGTGTGAACTTCAAATTATAACACATTATTTAAACAGTACTGTTCCTACATTATTGCCACTCGTGAAAGACATAGGGCTCCCCCATCCCCTAAAATCCAATGTAACCCCTGCTCTTTACACTCCGCTGCAAGACTCTAGCAGCACTGTTATGTAGCGCCCCCTGTGGAGAACTTTCAGCTTGCTAAACGTGAGCGAGTGAGCAAGTGAGCAAGTGAGTGAGTGAGTGAGTGAGTGTGAGTGAGTGTAAGCGAGCGAGTGAGTGAGTGTGAGCGAGCGAGTGAGTGATTGAGTGAGCGAGTGTGAGTGAGTGAGTGAGTGAGTGAGTGTGAATGAGTGAGCGAGTGAGTGAGTGAGTGAGCAAGCGAGTGAGTGAATGTGTGAGTGAGTGAATGTGAGCGAGTGAGTGAGAGTGAGTGAGTGAGTGAGTGAGTCAGTGTGAGCGAGCGAGTGAGTGATTGAGTGAGGGAGTGAGTGTGAATGAGTGAGTGAGTGAGTGAGTGAGTGTGAGTGAGCAAGTGAGTGAGTGAGTGATTGAGTGAGGGAGTGAGTGTGAATGAGCGAGTGAGCGAGTGAGTGAGTGAGGGAGCAAGTGAGTGAGCAAGTGAGTGAGTGAGTGAGTGAGTGATCAAGTGAGTGAGTGAGTGAGCGAGCGAGCGAGTGAGCGAGCGAATGAGCGAGTGAGTGAGTGAGTGTGAGCGAGTGAGTGAGTGAGCGAGTGAGACAGACAAGGCAGCTCCATGAGGTGCTTTGAATCTAAAAATAGATTTGTTATATACAGTAATCTCATATTCATGTCACTTATTTTTCCCCAACCCATCTCATGCAAAGCGCAAATTAAAAGATAATTAAAATTGACACAAATTCTAAACAGACCCAGTTTATTACTGTGATGGGGGAGGGTTACATGAGCATTAATGAGGTTGCTATGCAACCCTCATCATCCGGAGACAGTTTGTGGTGGTTTGGCAGATCATCTGGTTCAACTGCTACTCGCAGATCCACCACATCTGTGCTTTTTCCAAAAGGAAATGCATCGACTCTCACGCCTATTTACAAACTCTCACATGGGTTAAGTATAGCTCCGTTTCATCATTAGCACAGCAGACGGGGGAAGACGGGTTCTTGTTTCGATCCCGCGAGATAAAAGTGTGCATTTAAAGGATGCCTCACTGTTCAAACTCAGCAGCAGGGTTTTTTATCATCATCCTGGCATTGTGCAAATCTGTTTGGAATCGTCAGTTGCCTGTGGAAGTACTTCATTATATGCATCCATATGACTTAGTAGAAGGTCAAAGTTTTGAATTTTTAGTGCCTGTTATTTCAAGGGAGACACAACAAATGGCTGTGATTTTTAAAGATCATTTTCCTGCAACTGTAATCAATCCTGTGCTAGCGCACTTTTGATTTGAATCACTATTGATTTGTGTGCCGCTAACTTCTATGGCCATCACTCAGAGCTTCTATTATTTGGTCTTGACTGATTAATTGGAAAGTACAATTACTTCAGTTATAATACAACACTAAAATGTATGTATATAAATATTTTTTTAAAAGCACTAAATGTTTGATCTAAACAACCAACACTGCTGCACTTTCAGGCCCTTCATTATTTTATATAGGTTCGTCTAATATAACCTATACAAAAGACGAAAGATCATTATGTATTGTTATGCCCATGACAGGGAGATCACATTGTTTGCAGCCTAAAATGTTTCTTCCAGTCCAGCTTCAAGCTGTTATGAGAATAGCACAGAGTGTGTGGCATATCTCCTTCCCTATGGTAAATCGGAGTGCCTGGTGTACTGTGAGGATCCATGTGTGAATTTATGGTGCCTTATAATGAGCTACTATGAATCATCGGAGAGATGCGAACTCCAAAAACCTGAGCTGCAGTGACACTGTTGCGTTTCAGCCTTACACCCATCCTACTCCCTAATTACTTAAAACATTATTCAAATGCGCACTGAGCTTGGACTAATTCAAAGTGTGGCCAAAATACCCTAACTGCACATCCAGTAACCCTGCCCTGTGCAGGATTTGAAGATTAAAACGCCCCGTTAACGCCACGTGCAGTGGCTGCTAAATGTTGACCCGCTGTTTGAATGTATCAAGGCCAGAACGCGCCAACTGAAACGCAGGCTGAAAAAGCACAACAGGACGACGGCTCTTGTCTGTCTACGGCTGCACTGCTGCCAAACAGATAAACTCCGCCCGGGTTTGTGGAGAAAAGGCGAGTTTGTAAATCAGCAGACTGTCAGTTTGAGTCTGCAAGGCTGGTTCTGACAAGGGAGAGTGAATCTAGGGCTCTGAGATTCTGGGAGCTGGGTGACAAAGGTTTTCCAATAAAGTGCATGCCTCCTGCAGGGTTGTTGTTGAGGGGTGAGCAAAAGGGAGTTAATCAGATCTAAACCTCACACACTGGCATAGCAAGATGCCACAGTCGAATGCCAGCTCTGTGGTGTTATGACCCTCACTGCATGACAATAACAGCAATTCTGGTGGCATTTTGGAGCGCTTTTCTTTTTTTCTTTTTTCCTCGGGACTGAATAGACGAGCAGTGAGGAACATTCAAAATGAACCCTATCAGATGAAATGGCTCAGCATGAACCAATTTTTCTCCTATTTCAGCTCTGGTGATCGCTCCAGATGACCTTAGATAGAGAAGACTACCTCGACCTGAGCCTCTGAGCTGCTACACAGTTGGCAACTGGGCTTAAATGATGGTATTTGTCTTGCTTACTTGCAATCAGACAGCCTCTGAGCAGCTCATGACCAGACAGGCTCTCTGAAATCAGCACAAGTATCTTCTCCAGGTCCACTCTGACCCCAGACTACACCACTGAATACTAATAAAGTCAAATAACATCTTATAGGTCGATCCTACAGCTAAAGAGTCTGTCACTACAAAGAGAGTAATCCACTAGTGTTAGCGAATAGAGGATTACCAGTATTCACTAATGTTGAAGTTAAAGCAATATTAAACGCTAAGTTCCTTTTTCTACTTTCATGTCCCAATCCACTTTGTGTTATCTCCTGAACTCGCCATAAGTGTGACTTCTACATCGTGCCAGCACCTGCTGCGTTACAGCGGCTTGTCTTGAATTAACAATGCATCTGAGAGCCTGCTTTGGAGCTTTGGAGAAGAGGATCAGCTTAGTTTAGCCAGAACAAGCCATCTTTCTTGTCCGGGGGTAAAAAACGGATCATGGGGCATTAAGAGAGAAACATGAACTGAATTACATTTTCCCCTCAAAAAAACAAAACAAACAACCTCATATAAAAAGGGACAAAAGGGACTCGCTAAAAATAGCTGTATGTGTAATGCTTTCCACGGTGGTCCTCCAGACACTGGCATTCAGGCCTGTCATCTGGAAGTGAAGTGCTGAAGTCGTAATGTTTATAAAACAGGATAAATAAAGAATTGAGATTGTAAATCAAGATTTTGCAAAGAATACTTATGAAGTGCGTTATTGATTAATTATGAGAATTATTGATTAAGTCGAGCACATACTCAGACATTTGCGTTCTACAATCAGCTTACAAATGCCTGTGACCTTTTCTTCTAATCAATTAATTTCTCAAGTAATGGACTCTCTAATGCATTTATAATGAATGTAAGGTCCGCAGACGAAGAATCGGCTTTTTAACCTATGTTTTAATGGCGTGCATGTCACTGCTTACCTTCCATAACGTAGACGAGGGAGCCCACATCCCCCTCTTTAATGATGCAACTCTCTTTGTCATATTCCACCGGGTACATGCAGTCCACTATCTCCTGAATCTGAGAGAGCTCCAGGTTCTTCATGAAGTCATTGTCCAGAATGGCCTCCTTGATTAGCTCCTTGGACCTGTGGATGAAATGGACTTAATGGGCTGGAAGCTGTATATGAAATAAAAGTTGTATAAGAATGAAAGGCATAATAGAAAAATGGGTCCACTACCACAAAGGAACAAAATAAATGCACCACTCATGGTGTTTAGGCAACCTCCAGGCGGTCCTCGGATAGCCATGGAATTTCAAGCTTCTTTCAGATAATCAATGAGATGGCTCACATCACAACTAGAAAAGAACCTTTTCTTTCAGAGAGACTCGAAGCATTTTCATCTTCACGAAACTGAGTCCCAGAAAGTGATCGTTTAAGGAAATATCGCCACAGAGGCCTAGACTTTGTAAAAAAAGCAATCAGAGCTGCCGCTCATCAGTGGATGGATACTCGTTTACATGGAGAGCTGCAGCACTAAACAACCTCGGTCGTATTGATTGATGGCTGCGCAGCCCGTTTAGTCGTGCGTCAGGAAGCCTTGTCATTATTGGTGGAGTGCCATTCAAAGATGTCCTTTCAAAAGCCACTATTTTCCATCCATGCTCTGGTTGACTTTAATTATTTTATTATGCCGGTAATGCAAGTTTGAGACGCTCCGTCTGCTTGAGAGAAATCAAACCACTTTCTTTCAATTTTCGCTCCGGGGCTGGGAAATGAAACATCTGCTCCAGTGAACTTTCAGCCCTGAGGAGGGCGAGGGGCTGGGTGGATGACTCGCAGATACATTTAAACTACACCAGCTTCCTCACTCATACTGTGTGCTCAGGCCTGCTGAACAGTGGATATGAATAAGAATATGTTAAGAATATGTTAGGGTTCTGCTTCATTACTGTTTTCAACACTCCTTCAATGATGTCCCCTCTGGACTCTGGGGTGTGTGAGACCTAGGTCACAGGACAAGGTGATTACGCTCAATTTCCTTCAATATACAGTACTGTGCAAAAGTCAGAGAGCACCCTTTTATTTATTCAGTTTTCAATCAAATGG
>JAOUQW010000049.1:17056808-17068770 GCA_028565825.1 Olivaichthys viedmensis
CTGTAGAATAAGTCTGTAATGTAATGAAACGTGGAGAAGGTGAAAGGGGTGTGCAGACTTTCCGGCTTGACTGTAGCTTCTATTAATTCTTCTAGAGATCTGGACCGCACAGAATAGTATTTGCGATGCATGCGACTAGTTATCAAGCCTCTCAAGAGCAGAATGATGTGTTATATGTAGTGCAGAGGAACCCCAGTGGTGAAATTAAATATGCCAAAACTTAAGTATCCTTCATCACTTCTTCATCCTTGCAATAACATTGCTTCTTCCAGGGCACCTTTGTCAGTTATATGTCTGCCATCTGTGTCACTATGGTAATTAACTGATCTCCACCGCTGATCCTTGGAAGTTTGGTTTGCATGGCTGTCTATCACAGTTCTTGTCTGACCCTGTAGGAAAATGGCCAGAGGAGATATGGAGGTCCACCACCTGGTTGGGAAGGCTCTCCACCCGAGAGGGGCAGTGAGATCTTTGTGGGTAAATTACCTCGTGACCTCTTTGAGGATGAGCTGGTGCCTCTATGCGAAAAAGTAAGACATTTTTAAAAAACATTATACCACGTCTCTTGGTAGACCACACCTACCCAGCTAACAATGTTAGGTTTAGCAAAACGCTATCTGAATGCTACAAACTTTTGGTTCAAAGAACGTTCCATATTTTTAAGTTTTCTGGGTGTTTTTTAAAATAACATTTCTACAATGTTGCTGCAACATTTTTAGTTGTAGGAACGTTAACACTATCGTT
Source organism: Olivaichthys viedmensis (assembly GCA_028565825.1). Lineage (NCBI taxonomy): Eukaryota > Metazoa > Chordata > Actinopteri > Siluriformes > Diplomystidae > Olivaichthys > Olivaichthys viedmensis. The sequence goes on from JAOUQW010000049.1 coordinate 17,057,553, forward strand.
TCCATAATGTTAGTTTTTGTGTAACTGGGAACGTTGTGTGTGCAACGTTCTAATAACATTGTGAAGCAAACCATTATTACAGCAGATGCTTTTATAACATTGCAGGAATGTTATTATTGGAACATTACAGCCCAACCTTTTTCAGAACCTGTTGAATACTTACTGAACGTTCTAATAGTTCTGTGTAATACGTTCTGTGTTACCTAGGTATTATGATAAAAGTAGAAAGGCTACGGTGCTGGTACTTATTTCTTTTCCTTTTTCTGTCCACAGTTTGGCAAAATATATGAAGTACGGATGATGATGGATTTCAATGGGAACAATAGAGGTTATGCGTTTGTCACCTTCACCACAAAACAAGAAGCCAAGAATGCCATGAAGCAACTCAATAATTTTGAAATTAGGTATGACACAGTCTCTGAATTATGATAGATTTTGAGGTAGCAGTGCACAGCTAATGGCAAGCGATCTGTAATTTTGCTTTAGGAATGGTCGTCTCCTGGGTGTGTGCGCGAGCGTGGACAACTGCCGCCTGTTCGTGGGAGGCATCCCGAAAACCAAGAAGAAAGAGGAGATCTTGGCTGAGATGAAGAAGGTGACGGATGGCGTGGTGGAGGTGATCGTTTACCCCAGCGCAGCGGACAAGAACAAGAACAGAGGCTTTGCCTTTGTGGAGTATGAGAGCCACCGTACTGCAGCCATGGCCAGGAGGAAACTGCTGCCAGGTAAAAACACACTGATAGAAAGTGATAAACACTTCCATCACCGCACTCTTGGGAAAAAAATGTTTAAGGGTTCTTCGGATGGTTGACGGTTCTAGCTTTTTAAAGGGGTCCTTTTCTGAAAGGGAGACCTTTAAACCTTTAAGGGCATCCCCAGAGGGACAAACCAAAGAACACTTAAGGGTACTAGATGAAACCTTTTTTTCTAAAGGTTGCAGTTTTAATGAATTTTGGAGGGCATGACATTTACAAAGGGCTGTCAGAAAAATTGCCAAGTCATTCCAAGCCTCCAGCTTGGACACACTCACACTTTGTTTCACTCAATGCAGTGGAAATAGTTGACATGACAAGCATGGCACAGTTTTGAGACTGTTCTAATAAAGAATCTGCTTGTGTCTGCAGGCCGGATCCAGCTGTGGGGTCACGCCATCGCCGTGGACTGGGCTGAGCCAGAAGTGGAGGTGGACGAGGACACCATGGCCACCGTGAAGATCCTCTACATCAGGAACCTTATGCTGGCCACGACGGAGGAGACCATTGAGAAGGAGTTCAATGCCATTAAACCTGGTAATCCAAATAATTACTGGCTGCATATACATGTAACAAAAATGGCCATTGGAAGAGTATAGGAAATGTAAATCTTTTTAGGATTCAGCTCAGATTTATGAAATGTAAAAAATTATTTAGCAAAATTCAGTTCAAAAGGTCCAGGTATTGTTTAGTTTGCATAACTAAATCAAGATTTTTCCAAATGCAAAGACGATGTTAAAACTTTATGGAAAGCCTGACATTGAGAGAGTAATAAATAACTTTTTTTTAATATTCCGTTCTTACCTGTCATAAAATGTTGTGCTTCATCTCTTTGGTTTGGGCTCTTAATTAAAAGCATGAAGGAACCTTGGTGGCAGGATCAAAAGATGTATGTGACATCCTCACAGGTGCAGTGGAGAGGGTGAAGAAGATCAGAGACTATGCTTTCGTTCACTTCTCCCAGAGAGAGGATGCCGTCTCAGCTATGAACGCATTGAATGGGAAGGTGAGAAAACGTCTTATAATTCGTGCCACCTTCACTTCACTTCATTCCATATATCATGGCTTCTTTTGATCAAATCTATGCTGTAAAATTATACAGTGGGTAACAAACACTTCAACTTTTCAGGTGATTGATGGGTCTCCTATAGAAGTGACACTGGCCAAGCCGGTGGATAAGGACAGTTATGTGCGTTACACTCGTGGCACAGGGGGCCGAGGGGCGACTCTGGTGCAGGGTGATTACGCCTACACGCTCGGTCAGATGTATGACCCTTCAGCCGCATACCTAGGCGCCCCGGTGTTTTACGCCCCCCATGCTTACACAGCTCTGCCCAGTCAGTTCCGCTTCCCCGTGATTAAGGGTCAGGTGGGCACTCGGGGCCTGGTGCGTCCGCCCTCTGTCAGAGGTGAGTGTCTTAACTACTCACAAATCCCATTTCCCAAACCATTTCTGAGCAAGTTGATCCCTGCAAATGATTTTTCAACTAAATCCTAATCAACAACTATTACTCAATTGTACATTATTGTATTGAACCGTGTTAGCCGAGTTTAAATTAATGAAGTTTTTTTTGTTGTTGTAATAATTCCATTTTTAGATAAAGTGTAAAATATAGTACAAACATTGTGGGTGGCTTATGTCAAAAAGAGAAGCTGAGTTAGCCAAGCTATGCAAAAATGTTTCGTTCTACTGTGTGACTTTTGCTTGTCAAATGAACTATGTAACTCTTTCTGGCATTTGGTGCAGCTTTTTAAAATCTGTTCACCACGCCTGCATAATACAGTCATGTGATTATTGGAAATTAGGACATTTTTTACAAAAATCTACAAATGCAATGACATCACAAATCAGAACTACTCTGGACGGTGTATCAGAGCCTTGCACTGTGTTGGCTTGGAGTCTTGATCGAAACCCAGGTGATTTCTGGTGATTTGATTCGATTCAATGCCTTCTTGCATTCCTAGAAATTTACATGAATATGCCTGTAGGGGCGGCAGGTGTGCGCGGGCTGGGTGGTCGAGGCTACCTTGCCTATGCAGGCGTGGGCCGTGGCTGCCCCACGTATCAGCTAAAGACAGACAAACACCATGAGGACAAACTGTATGACCTTCTCCCCGGCATGGAGCTCACTCCCATGAACACCGTCACCCTGAAACCACAGGGCATCAAACATGCTCCACAGGTACACACACGTAAACACAAAGAGATCTAACTATTTCTGAAAATTGGAGCAGCATTTATTAATTTGTTCGTCATGAGTGCATAATAATTTCAATCAAATATTATTGGAAACAGCATTTCTACCATATTCTAAATGAATGAAGCACTTTTTGTAGTAATTAGGTTCTATAATTAATCATTTAGATAAGGAGTTAAATGGAGTATAGTGCACAACAATTATGGGTGGCTGTGTCAAAAATAGAATGTCCAATTAGCCGAATTATGCAAAATGTTCCACTCTACTGTGGGATATTTGCTTGTCAAATGAGTAGTGTAACTCTGTGGAAATGTGGTGTAACATTTGTGAATTTGCATGCCGTGTCTGCATAATCCAGTCATGCAGTCATGCAGTGACATCGGAAATTGGAGCTAGTGTGCTGGATTGAAAAACTACACAGTTTTGGATCACAATCTTTATGCGCGTTTTTATTAATGTTAATGTATTAATGCTGCTAGGCCTGCACATACAGCAAGTCCTACAGTATGTATGAGGAAAATGGCTGCTTAAAGGCACCCTAAACTGTATAAAATTATTTTTATGATTCAATTCTTTCGAGAGAATTAAATGTGTGCAGACTGGTAAAAGTGCAAAAACTGTCAATGCAACGGTTTTGCAGCATTCTTTTAAAAATGTGGAAAAGGGAGGAGCTGAAAGCTCATTGAAAAATCTTAAGATAATATTGAACACATGACAGGCGAATGTTGTTGCCTCATAAAATATAAGACCCTGTCATGTTCCAGTATGCAAATGTGCAAATGCAGGGCCATGCAACACCAGTTTACGAGGGGAAGGGGGGGTGTTATGGTTAGGGGTGTTTAACTCGCATGTTCATAAATCTGGATTTCTTGATGAGGGTAAAAGTGTAGGTGCTTCTGTGCACTTTTATGTTTTCTAAGGAATTTTTGGTAACACTTTAGTCAAAGGGTACCTACATAGGGCCTTTATGAAACAAGGCTGGAGAATTTATGAAAGGCTTATCTTAAAACCCACGAGGTGACATTAGAGGTTTTATGTGACGTTTGTCACTCCGGCGGTGTAGTTAGCCCCCCCCAAAAAAATTCTAGAGGTTTTTTCTCCTCCTCTCCTGGGAGGTTTGAGGACTGGACCGGCTGCGAGACGGGCTGCCGCTGTGGCGGATTCGGAGGAGCGGCGTTGAGGGCGAGGTACCCCTGTACGACGATTGCCGTGCTGATGGCTATCAGAAAATCGCTCCTCCGCTTATGCTCCTCGAAGCTCCCGGCACAACTCGTGCACAACTCGTGCCCTATCGTCGCATCCACGGCAACAGGTTTTGCTGGACGGTTTTGCACGGGCTTCCCTGTAGCAGGCTTTCTCCTCCTTCAGCATTTTTTGCCCCACAAACCTGCCCTCGCTTTCGCAGGCTCGTCCGCTGCGGCAAACTTCGCCGCCAAACGCACAGGGTCCCACACCTTTAGCAGCGCGTAGAGTTCTGCTGCTGGCAGATATTCCTCCTCTCCTACTGACTCCTCCACGGAGCGAAACTGAGGGCGGCTCACTGTATCTATTTTGCAGTCTTCCGTCCTGTCACGCTCTGCTGGGGTGCACGGACAGACGCACGTGTGTAGCCGCTGAATAACATTTACTTTTATTTTCCTTTAACAATGACAGGAACACGAACATGACAAACATCGATTTACACTGACCGCATGACATTAAACAACGGAAGACAAACAGGATTGAAACACAGGGGTACTTATACATATACTAATTGGGGAACCAACAGGGAACAGCTGGGAACACAGGTGACACCACTCGGGACGTAACAGGGGCGTGGACGCGACAGGAACAAAACATAAACAGAAGCGCATGGCGCCGTCGTCATGGCCTTGCGAGACGGCGTGCACGTGACAACGTTGTTTTTACATGAAAGAGAGAAAGAACAACCCTTAGTTATCATTATGGGTAGACTAATCGAGATTGTTACTGTATTTTTTTTAAAATCCCAATCTTAAGTTATTAGTATGTTTTTACTAACAGCACATTCATGACACTTTGAAAAAGTTGTAAAAGGTATATATTAGTGCTTCATAACAGTGTTATAAATGCAAATTTGATCACTACTTTAGTTTGAGGGCATTAAAATCATTCATTTGGTTGGAATATGGGCTTCGTAAATAGCACTTCCGCTGCTCCTATATGTAGTAGATACAGTAAATACACCTCCCAAAAGATAAGATGACAGTGGATATCTCAACACTTCCATTAATGTGCTGTTAGAAAAGACAAAATAATAACTTTATAGATAAGGTTATATGTAAATACAATAAATGCTATTCAACTGAAGTGCTGGCAGTCCATTTGCATTCAAAACTATTAGCAGCATTCCAATACAACCTCACTTATTTACGAAGCCCATATGCCAGCCAAATGAATGATTTTAATGCCCTCAATGGCGCTATGGCGACGGCCGCTACGTGCGACGGCCACGCGCCCTCTGAAGCACTATGTATACCTTGTACAACTTTCTCAAAGTGTCCTGAATGGGCTGTTAGTAAAAAAACAAACTAATAGCTTACAAGATTAGGATAAAGAAATGACAGTAACAATCTCGATCAGTCTATCCATAATGATGACTGAGGGTTGTTCCCTCGTCTCTCTTTCTTGTAAAGACAACGTCACATAAAACCTCTAATGTCACCTCACAGGTTTTGACATAAGCCTTTCATAAATTCTTTAGCACTGCTTTATAAAAGATTTATGCAATGCTCATGAAGGTGTTGTAAAGGCCCTATATGTAGGTACCCTTTAAATAAAGTGTTACTGAATTTATTGCTTAATATAAAAAAAGATTATTGGTCTCCAAAACAAGTTTTGGATGACTTTTAAAAGAGTAACGGCTTACATTTTGCAGATCTTGGATGATATTTGTCAGAAGAATAACTGGGGACAGCCAGTGTACCAACTTCATTCTGCCATCGGACCAGATCAGAGGCAACTGTTCCTTTACAAAGTCACCATCCCTGCTCTTGCCACCCAGTACCCTAACATGTAAGCCCAAGTCTTCTCATTTTCCTTTAGATCCAAAAGTCTAAGTTCACTGTCAATGTTTTTATTTCAACATTTGTCAACAACTACTACATATAATTGTACTTAATACATTATTTTAAGCTTCGACAAATACATTTTTGTAGCTGTTTGTAGAAATTCTCTCAGAATCGAAATATTTATAAATATCCTATTCGCTCACACTTTACTTATATTTTTAAACATCATGTTTAGATATATTTCATTCAAATGGTGCTAATTGTTCTCGCCACCAACAACGTACACCTAATATTTATTCAGTTAGTACAGTCCTTTGTCTTATGCTTTACTTTTGCTACTGCTTTCATTAAATACTGAAGAATGAAGTAATCTTGTTTGAAAAATATATAATTTGATGAAATTCCATGATTAAATAAAAGCAGTCCTTGGAAGTGGACCCAGACTTTTGGATCCTACAGTAGTATGAATTAAAAGTATTATGTTATCTAGGTTAAAAGAATCCCCCCATTAGGCAGAAAAGCACACTAACATGCAAAGTCTAGCCATTAATCCTTACTGTTCCTTACTTGTAGACACCCGTTCACCCCGGCTAAGCTGTGTGCCGCAGTAGATGAAGCCAAAGTACATGCAGCGGAGCATGCACTGCAGACTCTGGGCCTGCACACAGAGGGTGCCGATACTTCTGCTGCTGCTGCTACTGCTGTGGCATTCCCAGGTATGTAAGGTCTGTAAGATACTTATTATGACTTCATTATCACTGGTTACATTCTGGCCTGAAGGGGCCCTTTGAGATTAGGAAAATGATTTAAAGTTGAGCCAGTCTTCCTGAACTGGAAAGTCGTTTATATGTTAGTTTTTGTCTAACTGCTAATTTTGGGTGAGCAACATTCTAATAACATTGTGAAGCAAACCATTATTACAGCAGATGTTTTTGAAAACAGGAACGTTATTTTTTTAACGTCACAACCTGACCTGTTTAGAACCTGTTGAATAATTACTAAACGTTCCAATAACGTTGTCTGTTCGCTGGGAAGAAAAATGATCTCCAAATTCACGTACCTTGTAATGCACCTGGGCTTGGATTTTGATTGGAAGGGATGGGACTAAATCAGACCAATGGACTTGTTTGGTCACATGGAAGAAGTGCAAACATACTATGTAAACATACATTAGAGATATGCTACATAGGGGAAATGAAAGGAAATAGGTAAGTTCATGGTATCCTTTAGGCCTAATTGTGAAAGTGGGACATTTAGAGCCAGTTGCACACTTTGATGAAAGCCTCTCGCACTTGGTTAATTCCAAAGCCGACTTTAACTATAAATTCACGAGTGTCTGTAAATAGTTTAACTTCTGTCTAAGATGCCATTAAAAACATTTCACTCTTATCCTCGTGCCTTTTCCCAGGTTACGCAATAGCCAGCACCACTGGCACTGTTGCTGCTTCTCAGCTCAAACAGACTGTGTCTCTGGGTCAGGACCTGACGGCCTACACCACCTACGAGGGATATCCAGCGTTTGCTGTCACCACCCGCGGAGACGCTTATGGCGTTTTCTAAAACCCAGAAGCAACTCGGTCTCAGGCAGCCATACAAATCTGGAGCATCCATTTCTTTACGGTGCTTTGATAAAACGTGTGTGTGTGTGTGTGTTTAGTTGAGCAGAGATGAATGCTAATATTGCCTGAATGCCAGCTTGGTTTAGTTCACCTTTCATTATATAGAACATGAGTCAGCTTTTGCCTTAAAAATGTCTGTTATAAAAAATGTGTTAGGGAAAAATGTCTATGAAGAAGTGAGACAAGGTTGTAAAACCTGCCCATGTTTTTCATTGGATTAGGTGTAAATATTTTAGTAATGTATGAGGTACAAACTCAGACATCAGAATTTAGTTCCAACCCTTTTTAGGGTTATTAACACTGCCTTTAAACGTACAATTATGACTATAAAATACTACGCTCAAAACAAACACACTGCATCGTATTGCTATGGATAGCTTTGATATTGATATTTTCTTTGCTATTTAAAGTTTGTGCTAGTTTTCTTTAGTATTTACTTTAATAAACAAATTATCAGGAATGTTTCATATAAGGAAAACAAGTATACATAAGCGTTCATATTTGCCTATTCATTTTGTCTGTTCTTTTTTCTTTTTTAATCATACGCATGACACTTTATACGTTTTTTTTTTTTTTTTTTAGTTTTTTGTTCCTGTGATATTACATTTGTAATATTGGGTTCCAAGCTTGCTACCTACTAAAACTTTTGAATATCCCACCTCATCTTTTGATGGACGAAGAATGTGACATTTTGTCAAATACAGAGATGCCTAAACAGTGACAGTATTAAAGTGTGTGTAGCACTTAGAACTTATTTTTTATACCTGAATTCCAACGCTATTTGTAAGACGTTGTTTTAGGATATTGCAAATCATCTGTCTCAATGACTGGCATAGGAACTAGAGGGAAAATCAAAAGAGGTTTTTCAATTAAAATCATCATTATGCTGCAAACTGAGCGGTAACGAGGGGGTAATTTTAAATGCGTCAACTGGCCATCAATAAATTATGTTCAATTCTGTGGCTGTTGCTCTGTTATTGATTTTTATTATGGAGCTGAATTCGACACATTCTGGTTTTCAGAATGACCACAAACAATTTATTTCAAACAATTCAAATACAAAGAAACTACTTTACACACATTAACCGCCATCATGGCATTCATTTCAACATGGCATTCATCTTATGGAATACTCTGATGGCAGCGCAGCTCATCTCATCTCATGGTTGTCTTACTCTGAAAGCACTGAACATTCAAAAGGAATAGAGTGTTTTGGTGACTCTAAACTCGTCTGAAGTGCCCTCATATGCAGTGATTACAGGCGTGAGAAAATTGAGCTTCTTGAAGTGTCCAAAATGTCGAATCCTGTAGGTGCCAGTCTCTGCTGGGGTAGGGATGTGCCACTCCACTGTGGCATTGCTTTGTCCGCCCGTCCCTTTAATCCAGTGAAATCTGAACACACGCACAGAGACATACAGCGTAGTCATGGTGCAATCTCTCTGCCATCACTCTTGACCTTTAAACCTGTCTGAACTGAGAATATTCAACACTATAATCACAAAAAGCCAACATTTAAACTTGGCATACCATGAAAGCTAATGGACCAAAGCACAATAAGGACAAAAACATGTCCACAGGCTTTAATAAAAAAAGTCCAGGTAAGATAAATAAGACATTATGGTTAAACTTTAACATGAGTACACGGAATTAGCTGAACCTGAATCTTACTATTCCCGATATCATATTCTAAGCATATGCGCTCTACTCCAAGATCAATTTTAGGCTTAGTTCATAAACAACGTGTACATCATAAGTCATAAAAACAGTCATAACTGGTTATGTAACCATTCCAGACCAGCAACAAAATATTAATATGCCTCAAATCTGATTGTTATACATTTTTACAATATCCCTGTACAGATTGTTCTTGAATTTTTAACTTCATGTGACATCCATAACAGATGTTTGCTATTTCGAGAGCATTTTTATTATTAGAAGGCTAATGAGTACGAGCAAGTCTTATGCAAATGTAACATGTAACATTATTGAAAGCACTGCAATTGTCAAAAGTCCACATCCTGCTCAGACGGACGCTTTCACCACTAGCACCAGGTTTCAGAGGAAAGTCATAAACTAGGTCAGTTTCTAATGACAATTACATTCTGCCATTGGTGTATTTCTGGCATACCTACTTCAGAAACATCATATTTATACTAATTAAACTTGCATTCTATGTCATATCACCAGGCAATTATGAATGCTTATCTAGACAACCATAGGCACTGGTATGAAGTTGCTGATATAAGCAGTCCTCTGCATGCAAAGGATTTATAAGTAAGATGGTGTGCAAGATTGAAAAAATCCATAAGTACATTATTTCAAATGATCACAGGAATAAATCTAGCGTGACCTGTGTTTATTGGTGGTGCAACGATAAGGCCCTGACTCAGCTTCTGTCTTATCACTGAGTACAACTTGAAAGATAACTCTCAGTCTCAGAGTACACCATTAGCACTCTGTGGCTGCTGGAGAAAAGCTTTTATAAATAGCCAAGGTTATTCTATAAATAAAGACAGGACATAAAAAAAACAACCCAGAATGTAATCAATGTGCTGATAAATATGCACGTAGAGAAAAGGTTCATTAAAGACCAAGTACCTCGTCTCCCATGATGCATCTGTATGAACAACCTCCCATGCGCTGGTAGTCTTGTGAAACTTCTCCACTGTGACGAAGGTCTTGTCTCTCTGAGAGCAGAAGTATCACAGATTAGGAAATTGTATTGCAGGCAGCAGGTTTAACCCATCAGTATTAACTATCATTTGGCTCACCATGTCTCCAGAGTTTCTGGGGTTTCCAGCAACAAAAGTGACAGACGCGACCTCTCCCTGCACAAACACAATCGTAACGTTACTCTTAGTCTGAATCACTTTAATTTTTATAATCAAATGAGTAACCAGTACCTTCTTGACTCACCACTTTATAAAGAGGATTGACCTGCTCTAGGACCTGGCCGAAGGAGGTGTTTTCTGGCGTTTTATCCACTGGCACGGCAGGTAGCAGTGAGATAAGCTGACTGTCTTTGAAGAAGGGGGGCTCAGGACCTTTCGGTAATTCCCCAATCTTGCCCTGGTATAGAAAAGAGCATTCCATCCCATAGAGTACACAGCACAAATAAGAAATTATGGATTTAAAATAGGGTCAACACAAACATCTTGGTAGCCAAGACTATTATTTTATTAGTCATGTGTTCTTGCCTCTGCAATGGCTTTGGCTAGGCCTCTGAAGTGCTGGATGTAGGCTGAGAGAGTGTGAGGCCCATAGATAGTGGAAGCGGCTTCATACCGCTGCACCTGTGAATGAACAGTACCTCAGTGTCCACTAGATAATGAAATTTCAAACAGGTATCGCTGCAAATGGTGCTCGGCTTTAGCCACTACAACTGAAGCTTTTCAACAATAAGGCTTAATCTAGTGACATTAATATGAATAAATATACAAGAAGTACTTAAGTAAGTGTACTTTGTTACTATATTTAAGTATTATTTTATTTTTTCTTTATTAACTTAATTTATTTGTGTGTGTATATATATATATATATATATATATATATATATATTTCTTTATTAACTTAATTTAAAACATCCAATCAAATCCATACCAATCTGTATGGACACCACA
>JAOUQW010000049.1:17082294-17101746 GCA_028565825.1 Olivaichthys viedmensis
TTTGAAATGCTTACCTATATGTACTTTCCTTTTATCAATAACTATATTTCTCCACTATCAACATCTTCACCACTATGTCAGACCCACAGAGAATGACTTGTACTGACTGAGTGCCTTTAAATGTACAGTACATATACGTATGCATTTCAAACATAGAATATGGGAAAACACAGTGCATGTGTGTATATACAGTTCTCACCTCCCAAAAGAGCCTCTTCTTCTTTTTGACAGAAAATTAGAACGCTTGAAGAATTCACTGAGTGAAAATAAGCATTTACTTTTCTGATGATTAAATTCTTGAAATTTGCGTATTCAGTGTTAAAGAGCAATCACAAAATGGCTCCCATTCAACTGCTTGTGTACATGTAATTTCAAAACCTAAATTTATTATTTTTTTAAAACCTGCTTCATGATGAATTTCTGTGTCAGCTGAACAAGTATTGAACATGCATTTACAGGCTAGGTTTTAGTACACAAGTCAGACATCGACAGGTACCTAAAAAATGAGCTTTGAAAAAAACAGGTTCCCTCAAGCGTTCTTTGGATTCTACAAAAGTTATTTTTTCTAAATGTTCTGAAAGAGAAACTATGTTGTAAGGTTCTACGTAGAACCTTTAAGGGTTCCCCTAGTGGAACAAACAGAAGAACCCTAGGGTGCTAGATGGAAACTTTGTTTTTTGATGAGTGCATGAGAGTAAATTTGGGGATCCATCTCGGGAGCATAAGTTCTTGCTTACTCTTTCCCATTAAACAGGATAGTGGGAAGTAATTTTTGGGTTTTGCATGAACCTTTGCTCACCTTTCTATTACACCACCAATGAATTGAATGAGCTTTTATACTTTTCTTGTGCAATGCTAAGGTCTCCACCACTGTTGTTCCTGTAGCAAGGTTTTAATCTGGTATTGGCTCAAGTCTAATAAGCATCATCACCCTCCTGAACAAATTAGAAGAAGTGCACAAAATGACTACTCCAATCCCATCCAAATCTGGGAACTTCAGTGTCACAACCTGCTCGTCTGGGTCATATTTGTAATGCGAGACTGAATCCGTGGAACAAAACAACGTGACATTTCAGGGTTTAGATTAAATAACAAACAAGAGGAACACATCAATCAATTATTGCCAAAATATTCACCCCAACTTCCAGCAGCGGTGTTTAAAGAAAAAGCAGCAGATGATTATCCCAGGACCCGTTTGACCTGGGGGTGGCGAGCGTGGGAAATGCTCAGCACGGTCCCTGACCTGCTGGGAAGAGTTGCGTCCCTCTGACAAGTATAAAAAGTACTAAAAAGCTTTCTTTCTGCACCCAGTAGTGGAGTGGCACGTGCAAGTGGAAAACAAGGTACGTGGGAAGTCAGGAGAGCAACCCTCAAGGCCTAGATCCTTCATACTGAGCGCTCTGCTGAAGCATCCGACAACAAACCTGCGAGGAGGGTCTGGTCTCAACATAACTCTACAATAGAGTCCAGCGGCATCTAACGGCACCCAAACCTGGAAATGGAATATTTATCTATCCTTGTAAAAACAGATCACAGATACATGTGATGAATCACAGTATGAGGCAGGCACTAGTGAGAATTCAACCAGGCAGGAAAAGGAGGAGGTTTAAAGCTATGATCATTAACCCTTTAACTCTGAAAATTCTCAGGGAATTGCAAGGGAATTCCTACTATTTTTCTGGGGGTCTAAAGGGTTAAAGAAGAGGATGGCTGCCGTCACCAACGTGTTTCTAGCTCCTGGTAGAAAGTACTGTATATAGCCCAGGAAACTTATTCAAGTTACATATATTGTGTGAGATTATCATAGACTCTGGGTTCAGGGATTAGCTGGGATGTGCACAGTCCCTATCAACACTGGAGATCAAAATGCATCAGGCTTGCAATTCACACTTGAAGTCCCAGTGGGAGGGAAAAATCACTTTGACAGACTTTCCTTCTTAGTAGAAGAAGTAGGGGGGGGGGATACTTCGACCAGAGCTGCTTCTACCTGCTTTGTCACCTCTGCGCCTACCAGGGAACCTTTACCCACAGCCTGAGAGGGGAGCGCAGGGGACACCACTACTCACCTAAATGACACTGTTTCCAGGCCAGGACCATAAGCAGTGTCGGGCCTAGGTGGCCCTCCAACATTTGACTCCAAATTGTCCAGGTCAAATGTTTTTGCGATGTTTACTGGAACGACTAGGCAACTGTCCTCAGTGGAGATCACACCATCACTCCTTCCACAAATGCTTCTTCGGACAAAAAAAATCGAAAGCATTCGTTTTCTGCTGCATGATTCCCATATCTCTGCCTCACTCATTTGATCTCTATTATCAATGAATGTTAGTGGAAAGGTGAAGAGTGGAGGAATAAAGACACCCATTTCCCAGAGCTAAAGAGCGCAAGTATAATTATTGTCAAACAATTCAAGGACTTAGTTTATAAGGAACATCTGTGGGACTTTAAGACAAAAGGATGTGATGTTGGAGAGTTGGAGAGAAACTCCTCTGTGCAGGCTAATTTTAGCCAATATTATTGTTTGACTTTCCATAAAGCAAGGCCTTTTCATTTCGGTTCAAGTCAAAGAGCCCAACTTGGCAAGTTGCCCCCTCTACGACTGCGGTCCTTGGTTGGACTAGTAACTTGTTTTTGGTCATATTTCTAAGCTGCTTCCAGATGCTTCACTAGATGCTGTATGAGGCTTCAGCATGGACTGTCACAGCTGAGGTACCAACTCAAATGAAGACTAAATGTCTTTTCCATTTGGTTTGGTCGAGCTTTATCAAGGTCTTGTCTGTCCCAGAACATGTAAAGCTCATGAGATTCATTTTTCAGGAACATTATTAATCCTACACAATAAATCTGAAATTGACGGTGTGATTTATCAGCTTTTCATTGATCATTTAGATGTTACCTGCTGTGGGGTAGATGGAGGTTTTTACCCACATTCCATATATGATTAAATGTTTTTAAAAAATGCATAAATTGGAGATACATGTTTTTCATTGGACACATACATACACTATATTTTTAGAAGGCACTAGTTATAAGTTATAAGAATGACCACAACAATAATCATTTCAAACTCTGTTCTGTGCTAATGGTTGTCATTTATTTGCCAAAAAAGGACAATTTTAAATTGTTAGCCGCTTTTCTCATTGTGTGGTGTACAGAACAGCTCATTGTTATTGGCTTATGGAGACAGTATGATCCTGCTCATTAACCATATTGGACATGGCAACATGATAGAACAAGACCTCGCTCCCAACAATCAACGCACAAAAGACACTAAACCTCCTCTCCTGTCCAATAGTCGGGAATTAAGGCAGAACCAAAGACGGAGCCATTTGGCTTAGACGAAATAACAGGACATAAAAACGTGTTCCCATATTCCACTGAGCAGAATACTTACAGAGACATGGTAATAAATAAACTTAACACACAACAAAAAAGAAACAATGACGGACATTCAATCTGGCTTCGTGGTCATCGATGCCTTGAGAAGACACAGATTTGGTAAAACTTCCTTTTACAGCACGCTACATTTTCAGGTATTTTGTAGGACCGAACATGGTTCGAAAAAATTCGTTACTTTGCTGGTAAAAACGATGACAAGTACAAAGATAGTATGACTTGCGTATTGTATATTTCTCTCACAGACTTTACCCTTACCCGTGTGTCTACGAACGTAAATTATGTCTAAGCAAAAAAGGAACGTGGATAACTACAACCTAGCAGTTACAACTCCAAAACACCAACATAAGGACACGGTACAACTGAATTAAGTAGTAATAGTATGTATTTATGTCTTTACACTTACTATCATTTCTACCAGCAATAGTTATTTCATTAATTATATTATTTCTTTGTGCTATATACCTCTAACTTAAATGCTATAGAAGAAAATGGTACCAACGTTTAGAAAACTGCTGGTCTAATCCCACTTCATGTAGTGTCAGATATCTGCCGAGGTCCAGACATTCTGCCTCACTTTAAGGGTTCACGTCAACATTAACGTACCACTGAGACCGTAATTTAAAAAAAGGACAACACAAATAGACCACAGCATCACTGTACAGAAAGGCACTGAGGAACTTTATATCAGCAAAAAAAAAAAAAAAAAAATTCTCCTTTCGCTCTCTTCGTAAAAAAATGTGACCGATTTACTTAAAAAATAAATTGTTATTCTTATATAAAGCACATTTGCAAATTTGTGTGCAAGTGGAAAGCTACAAAACTGCACTTCTTTTCAACGTCTCCTTCGCTGCGAAGTCGTTTGTGGAAAAATACGCTGCAGGACGTCAGTTAAAGGGACATTTCTACACTTGGGTGGAGCAAACAGTCTAGAAAGACAAGCTGACATGGGGGTAAACTTTTAGATTTCTGCTCCGTCAAGTCGATCAGCCATAAAATCTGGCAACTGGCTCAGTCTGTAAGCACATGGAAATGTTGGCAAAATCTAGTTCTATGTCTATTTCACTCTATTGCGTGTTCAAGTAACGGACAAAAGGCAAAAACATCTACCAAAAATAGCGATTTTGTTAGCGATCACTGACCAAGTGACCCCTTTTGGCAGGTGCTAGGTTCTGAAGGCATTCATTAGTCACTCTGGCCCCGTATACACTACACACCACATATCCCATAACGCATCAGGGCTGAAATGCGGAGGGAATGCGGGTTGTGGGTGAGGAATGAAATGCTTTGGACAGTCACAGTGTGCCTCGCAGCCGAGCGCTAAAGGGATTGGCTTCGTTTGTTACGAGGCCGAGTCCTGGCACTTCAGTCTTTCTGAGGAGTCTTGCTCTCCAGATTGAGCTTCACGATCAGTCTGAGTCGATCCTGCTGTACTTCACGTGGCCCCACTGTATAGACCGCCATGAGAACGGGACGTGGTAGCTGCGGGGGACGACGCCTTGCACGTTCCGCTCCAGATACTGGAAAACCCAATACCACCAGACGCGCGCCAGGAAGTTGCTCTGAGACGCTGCCTTGAGTTCCTGCGCAATGAGAAGACGATGTTCGGTTTCACTTCACTCATACAAACGCAATAAAGAGAGTTCGGAGGCGCGGGCCCATATTAACATTTCCAATAATCACAATAATAGCTGTATTAAAAATAGTTACATGCTTAACGATCGTTCTGAATAACAGTTTTTTGTTTAGATATTTTACAGAAAAATACAAATGCTGGATTTTTCCCTGTACAACATTTTTTAAAAAATGTTTGTTTTTTTTAAATCAAGGAACATGAAAAATAAAAGGAGATAAGTAAAATAATCAATTGAGTCTTTCACGGCACGCCCAAAATAAGGTGTTAAAATACTGAGCGCAGTGGAACACAGAACCAGGCTACAAGGTGTGACGCTATTCTTAAGGTGTCCACCATAATAATGTTGTGTGCGTGTCAAATATCAGTGTATAAACAATTATTAGCTCGTGTCAGGTGAGGAGGTTTACGTACTGGCTGGTTGGCCATGGTGTGGTACCACCAGAAGAGGCGTGTGGTGATGAAGTAGGCGACAACTACATCTACGGTGTAGTGGTCATGAGCGAGGAGGATGCAGAACACGCCCACGACGCTGAGCGCCCCGCACACCCAGTGATAGCACCAGAAGCGTCTAGGAGAGTCTGTGGGACACACAAACGCAAAACGCTGATTTATTGAATTTTTTTTCCTTTTCCAAAACATGACAGTGTAGCCTTGTTTTTTTTTATGGAAAGTTTGAATTGGTACACAAGGAGACCTACAAGAAAGCACTAGAAATGAAAATAAGAAGAAATAGTAGAAATCCTAAGCTGAGCTGGAAAAGCTGGGGAAATCGTCGCTGTCCAAAGAAAAACATGTATCTCCACTTTTTGCTTTTTTTACTTTATCATATATGGAATGTGGGTAAAAACCTCTGTTTACCCCACAGCAGTTAACATCTAAATGACCAAAGCTGACAAATCCCACCGTCAATTTCAGATTTATTGTGTATGATTAATGATATGAAGTGTTTTTTCGTGTTCCTGAAAAATTGGAATTTGAGATACATGTTTTTCATTGGACAGCGACGAAACACAATAAAAGGAAAGGAGATTTTCCAAATAAATAACGATGCAAGTGTGTGCAAGTCTCCATGACTGCTTTTCTCTAAACATCTGCATGGAAACATATCAAAAAAAGACAGATGTGACTGACGTGTCTGCCTTCTAGAGTGCAAGTGCTAAAGTCTAACACAAGGTGGCACTGTCGCCGAACCGAGTTTCAAATCAGGATGGACCCGAGGAACGCCTTCCTTACACTCTTTAATGAAGAGATAGGTGAGGGTCAGCATGACCGTGTGGCCGCTGTACAGGTAGTCGCCGCACATGTGGTGAGAGCCAGTGATGGTCAAACCGCCGCCGGCGAGCATCTTCATCACTCGCCACATCTGGGACTGCCACTCTCCATGCAGCTGGAGAACAGAACAGAACAGAACAGAAGAGTGTATTAGCTGCGTGCCACGCTAGCAAGGCTCGAAATTAACAGCGTCCCGGCTTCCTTTAGAAAAATATTTTTCAAAGGAGCTGGGGGACAACGAACATCCTAAGTGTTTTGAGAATCCAGAGAGTGAGAGTGATTGTGAGTGAGGCGTATTTCTCTCTTCTACACGTTTACTTACTCCCATTACCATTGCAGTAGTCAAGGAAACCAGATTTTAGGGACTAAATAAGTGAAAAAACATGAGTGCAGGGGACACAATTGCCTCAGAACAAGCAAAATAGTTACACAAATTTTTTTTTTTTTTACAGTTGTTGTCTCGCTCTTTTACTCATACACTTTAATGATGCACCTCTTACTGTAAAAACTTAGAGACTATCACCATTAAAAATAATAATAATAATAATAATAATAATTCTTCCAGGGTTCTGTGCTGTGGTGGTGCGAGTTATTCCTTTAAAACCTATGACAAAAAGGGGGGATTTTGTATTTGGAATTTTTTTTATTTTTTTTAAGTTCAATTTCTCACAGTTTTAAACACATCGTTAGCAGGGTGAAATGGTATGAATTGTTCCCAGTACAATAACCATACGATCAGTATCATGGTTTTTAGTACATCACAGCATTGACTTCCAACTCACAACCGTTTATACACCATCTGATTTTCTCAGATTTTCACCTGATGTTCTTTTATAAAATAGGCTGCACTGTTTAAAAACAAAACTTTGCCCATTTCAAGCAGCATGCTGCACCTGGAAATATGGATTTGTGTAGGGCTGGCCCGAGCAGCATTTTACAGGCTGCGAATACTCGTTCTCAAAACCCCCCCTAAAGACAATCATATTTAAGTTTTTTTAAAATAATTAACCATTCATTACTGCAGTTCAAAGTATGTCCAGTAGGCGGGCGGTTTTTACCCTCATGCGGGAGGTCAGATATGAAGTTCCTCGACGCGTTTCATTTTACACCAGACGATGCTCGCGTGCGCCAAGTACACGCTGGCGTGGAGCGTTCATTTCTGTGTTTGCACTGACGGGTTTAGTAAATATAACGTGCACATAACTGTACTGACCGTCAGTTTACTGTAAACATGCATTGCCACTGTGCATGATCACAAAGTTCGTTAATCCAGTGAGATTTTCACTCCTACGCTCTGTGGCAGTTGGAACTTTCACAATTTTTTTTATTTTAGTTAATATTAGAAACTGTGGGAGCGGTTTAATAAAAATAAATAAATAAAAAACCCACAGTACCGTGCACACCTCTAGTTTAGGCTTAAATGTGTCTGTCTTAAAGAAGAAGCTTCCAAATACTAAAAAGAGAAATGAATACCAAGCATAGCGTAACGTTAACAGTATTACTATTTCAGATTTCCTTATTACGATGAACGGTCATACCAGTATATCGTCACACCCTAGCCTCAATACAGCTTGACACTCTATATAATAAAAGATGCAACACCGAGGAAGCCAATGTTTAAAAAAAAAAAAAAAAAAAAACCTTAACTGGGTCTGTGAGACTGTTTACATGACATTTTGTGCTCTCTCTCACTCGCTCTCTCAGAGCTGCATTCAACAGGAAAGCAGGATCTGACACGTGAAAAGGCCGCCCCGGCTTGGCCTAGCTGATGATGAATGGTTCCCTGCAGGCCCTGCAGTGAGGATTTCCTGTCTTGTTTAGTGGGTGTGTGCCCCCAGTTTCCCACCCACCACAATGACTCACTCACACACACATTCACACCGACACACTTGCCAGGGACAGGGTTCGCCAAGTTACTGCACCATGACAACGCAACCACACTCAAAACAATCACCTCACTCCTTTTCTATATTACTCATTCTTCTGCTTTGAGCAAGTCTTTACTTAATGAGTAAAACCTCAAAACACGACCAAAATCACAACGCGATGCGATGCAGAAAATGGAACGATGGATTTAAAAAGTACCGTATATTGTCTGCTAACAATTTAACGACACGTCTTGGTAGAACACTCTACTGGTGTCATTTCAAGACACATAGCCTAGAACATGATTCAGAAAAACAGGAACTGCATCAGCTGCAAATAGTGCACTGCCATAAGGTTCCATTAAACGGTTCTCTTTTCAAAGCAGAACACTACACAACTTTGGAAATGTATTTTTGCACAGCTTATTCTATTTCTGATTATACTGTCGGGTTATAACCTTAGGTTTTGTTTTTCTCTAAGAGTTACTCCACTTGGTCAAGCATAAATCAAGACGCAGCAACAGCCTAATGAATGAAAATTCCCTAACACCCACAATTTCCGTTCTCCCAATTAGGTTGACATGACAACAATTTTCCTCGCTGTTGGAAGTGAGAAACTGTGATCATGAATTAAAACGCAAATGAAAAATCTTAGGATCTAATTGGGCAGAGTTTTAACCAAAAAGAAACCTTGGCAGGCTCCACATTTGGGACACCATGTCCTCATAAGTCATCACTTCTACCACTAGCCTTCCCTCACAGCTAGACTTTTTTAAAATAGGGTTAGCTCTTGTATTGAAGCGCTCGAGGCAGGCTCCGTCCTGAACGGAATGCACAGGCAGCGACAGGAACAATATCAGGATGTTCCACATTTCATATACAAACACATACAATATACAGTGTTTGGTTAATGCTCTTGGATTTGTTTCAGAAAAGATGCATGAAGCCGTACCTTAGCTGAACACTGAAAGTGCATCCCTGGAACAGGCAGAGTGGTGATGTACATGGTGATACACCGGTACAGGTACAGCGTCCCTACAATAAACAGGAACCGCCGGCCAACAATGGACCTGCCAAAAGGAAGGACCAAACGTCACCCGAGAACACAATCCAACACCATTTAAAGACAAGTGCGACTCCAAAAGTGTCCACTTACTTGTGTTTCAAGAGACTCCACTGTAGGATCCACAAGATCACCAGAACCATCCCATTAATCTCACACACTGTGAACGCCCACTCCACGCGGTCGAAAAAGTCAAAGAACTTGTCCGGCAACGGAGGGCTCACCTCCTTGGGAGGCACACGCTCATGGACTACTGAGATTATGACCGTGGTTAAAATTAAGCAGCAGATGGCATATAACAAGGCCATGGCCGTCTTGCCCCACTCAGTGGGGAATGAAGAGCTGGGCGGGCCGGGTATCGGAATTCGCACCGCTTCTTTATGAAAGCCGTTGACCAAGCCATTCCGCGTGGTCTTATTGGCGTCGCCGGTGGCATGGCCGTTAGCGTGACCGTTCATGTGAGCCTCCATGTGTTGCTCGACGATGACCTCTTCCCTGGACCGCTGCGCTGGTTTCTTCATGCCCGGCCCCGAGCGTGTAGACACGGAGTGGAGGATCACAGGAGAGGGAGCAGTGTGGAGTGCTACAGGATGCACAGCGTTCCTCCAGCTACAGCCATTGTGTGGATGGATGGAGGCTGAAAACAACTGTAGAAGCCAAGCGCCGCAAAGGGTTAATCCAAACCCGACGGCATCTTCTAATGCACTGTTCTGCCTGAAAAGAACGAAAAACACAAAAAACAAAACACAGTTTGAGAAAATAGCCGACGGAAAACAGTCGAAACACATGAAGCGTATCATAAACGGGGGCAGGGTTTGGCTGGTCAGGTGTACCCAACCATCCCTATGGGGCAAGCAATATAAAATCCATTACGTTGCTACATTTTGGTCTCTAAGTGTTCGGTTTTCCAGTCATCATTTGTTTTGGGGCGTCATGTAAGGCATCAAGAAAGCAGGGTTGTTGTTTTTCCCTCCGTCTCATGGCTTTTGTGTCATAGTTCATGCACGAGCGTAGGAGCAACCAATCTGAAGATGTTATATTTCAACATTTCGAGTGTGATGAGTCACATGGCTTTCAGAAGTCAAGTTATTGGTTGACTTTTAATAATACCTCCTGGTCATAACTCTAGATTATTATTTTAATAGGTGCATCAAGTCCCACTAGTACAACACGATGCCTGTTCTATCCTTATCGGAGAAGAAGGTTTGAGAGGTTTTTGGTGGCGTGATTTAAGTCCCTGAAAGTAAGAGAACAGCTGATACGGAATTTCTCAACATTTCTCAGCAAACAAACAATGATTAGACAGTTCTTGCATGAGCCCGTTATCGATTTAACTGAAATCGCACGCAACTGCTCACGTTAACCTGACAAACATAACTGGATATCGCCGACACAGCGTGGATTACAGGTTTCCACAGGCACCAGGCGCATGTAGCGAGAGTCAAACAGGGAATTGTGCCGAGGCTGAAACCTGAAGTGAAATCAAGGCTTTAAAGTCACAGACTTTAATTAACTCACATGACACTTTAGGAGAACACGTCGCCTGATTAAGGTGTGAAAAATAATAATAATGAAAGGACATGGGGGAACACACAGTCACAATCTGACTCATGACAGACAAGGAGAAAGGTCTTGCATGAATCCAATCCAATCTCAAGTTCTCTATAAAAGCCAAAATTTGCTCATTTTCTGCTGGGGGTTGAAAAAAAAGCCCTACAAAAAAACCAACACAGACCGTCAACTTTCCAAAGCTTATGAGTTGAAACATCACCGACTGTCTTCTGGTTTAACCTCTTTATAAAGTTAACTGAAGCACATGGCCTCCACCTAAAGAATTTGAAGAACTCGTGAGTGTGTTACTTAGGGAGTGGCAGGTCTGTTTACAAGTCTGGTCTCGGAAACAGGGGGAAGGGCCGACTCCCCCACCACACATCTGCTTTTTATTACACAGCTCGCGCCGCGCTGGTGTTTTATCATCAACTGGAACACTTCACTGCATGTCGTATACACTGTCCATTAAATTGTCTAGTTTGAACATTTCAGACTAGTTTTTTGTTCCTCGTTTTTAAGTCCAAGACGGCCGGAACGGCCTTTATTTTAAAGAGAATGATCGAATTAGTATGTCAAAACAAAACGGTTTTTGTGGAGTTTTATCAGGAGTACAACGAGACGTACAACGGCGCTCAGATGCTTCATGGTAAACGCGGTTTCCTTCTCAAAGTCAATTCTATAGTGAGGAAATGTAAAACCTTTTCTTTTTCTTTTCTTTTTCCCCCCTGAAAACCTTTGTAAGGCAGCCATCATTTCAACACAAGGAACGATATAAAAAAATAAAAATAATAATAATAAAAGGATATTCACCATGTTTGCTAGCTGTGGGTAAAAGGTTTTCTTCACGTGTAATATTCCATGCGGTGCAGTTCACTTCTTACTCAACTTGCACAAGTTATGCAACCAGAGGCTTGTCATGTACACCATGAAACAAAAGTGTGTGGCAAGCGTTTGATGTCAAATGTTCGCTCGCTCAGAAAAAGAGCACAGAAGAGACTGTTCTGTTGGCGTGACGTCTTACGAAAGGTCACGTTACAAAAGGTAAGATAAAAAAAAAAAAAAAAACGCTGTGGTTTCTCACGAGGCTTTTTGTGAAAAACAATGACTGAAAAAAACCACAAGACCGGTCTGTTGCTCTCCCCTTAAAAAGACACTTCACCGGCACGACAACACGGGCTACTCGATGTCAAGCGCGTCATCGGCCGTCTGAATAGCGTGTTATTTCAAAAGGCCGACATGCTCGTAC
Organism: Olivaichthys viedmensis; assembly: GCA_028565825.1. Taxonomy (NCBI): domain Eukaryota; kingdom Metazoa; phylum Chordata; class Actinopteri; order Siluriformes; family Diplomystidae; genus Olivaichthys; species Olivaichthys viedmensis. The sequence goes on from JAOUQW010000049.1 coordinate 17,094,324, forward strand.
TCAAGACCGTGTGCTCGGAAGACGTTCGACTGATTCATTCAAACTCGTTCAGGTTAAGGAGCTCATATAGCGCGTCTTCTATACCTAGATAAATACACAAAACGCAAATCCTCCTTCCCCGAGGGCTCAAGGGGAGTCGGTTCAAAACTGTGCTTTTGAAACTTCCCAGTTAATACGATTTTTAAAACCAATGGTTAAAACCCCACAAAAACCATACAGCTACACTCGAGGCTTAATAATCTACAGCCACGATATACAGTAGCCACTCACGTGCGTCTTCAACATAGCAACAAGCGGTTAAACGTTGACCAGAGTCATGAACGCAGCCTACGCTCTCAGACACAGCTGAATAGCTGATGCATTATTCCCAACGTCCACAAGTTAATAATTAATGCCACGAGTTCCACAATTTACACCTACCAGTATACACACACACACACACTACATACTGATAAAGGACTTCATTCTGAACCTCCCTGTTTCTCAAGAAACTTTGTGTACTACACCAAAACTTTTTTTCCCCCCTTGTCCCTCAAAAGGGAAAGTTGTGTTTCTGTTCAAACATACCTCAGTCCTGGCTGGAAGTAACCGTTAGGTGTCTGTGGTGCTTCTCCATCTGCTCTAAAACTCAAACTGTTCGTTTCTCTAGTGCTCATGCTCCCTCAGCTCACTGCCCCTCGCCGGCTCAACATAAGCCCCGCCCCTCTGATTCTGATTCGCTCGGTAATGTTCCACCACGCAGCAATTGGCTCCCTTGGATAGTTGCCTGGCAACTTAAAGGAGGGGAAGAAAATCCCCCCAAAACAAATAATGTAGACCTAATGAGTAAACGCACAAGAATATATTTACTCGCTCCGCCGGTTTCCGCCGTTAAATTTTACTACGGAAATAGCAGTTTTTTTCTTCTTCTGAGTTGGACCGTTCTTTGGCTGAGAATTTAAACTGCAAATATTGGCCGTCCTCAGGAGTGGCCGCTTGTGGGACTTTAGTGAGCCTGAAGCTCATGTGGAACATTGATGCAGTTCCTACTTTTAGAGTAGAAAAAATATATATACACCTCAGAAAGCAGGTGGCCAGCGCTGTAATGAACAGGCCAGGTTCATCAGTCATCCTGTCGTCATCCTGCTCCGTAGGGAAGGCTTGCGTTTATTCTAAAAAGCAGCGTTCAATTACCAAACCTCAACAAAAAAAAACTTTAAAAAAAAGGTGGGCAGGACCTGAACACACAATAGACATCCAACTCTCACCTGTATTAGATTTCACCTGCCCCAGATTATCAGCCCCATGAGCCAAGATGCAAAATATGAGCAGCAGAAAAAAATAATAAATCACCCGAGTACTGGATAATTTAAATGTAATGGAACACTTACAAAACCAGTAAGGTAGTTCTTGATGAGCTTGAGGGCCCGTGGTAGAAAATACCGATCTGAAATAGTGAGCGCTGAACGAGCGAGTTTACGAATTTGCCTGAGGCGTCTTTAGTTTGGAGTTGAACGAGGCCGCTTTGGCAATTAGATGTTACACGGAAACAACTCTTTAAAAAAATAATTAAAGAAAGGCCAGCAGAAACACAAACTACACTCGTCAACCAGAGAGTTCCCGCTCATTTAAAAACACACCATCTGGCCTTACGTTATTTCTGAACACATTTCTTTTTGTCCATTAATGCTCGTCAGTCAAGTAAAATGTTTTTTGGAAGACCTCGCCCGGTTCAGTGACCATCAACAGCTGCTTATGTACCGAGAATAGCTCAGCAAACACCAAACCCCTCGACGCGGCCGCCCGCGCGTTTCTTATAGCCCCCCGCGCTTGGCTATTGGCCACCCTAACGTCGTAAGGCTCAAACGCAATTAGGCTGGCAGGGACAGTCAGTTAACTGTCCCTGCAGAGGAAGGATTTAAGAGTGTTTATAGAAGCGTCTTTAGGTCGCATAATTAACTGGCCTATTTTCTTTTGCCTTTCCTCTTCATCGAGATGACTTAATTCCCCATTGAGCAGCCAGCTCCGTCGCTGGCCCTATTTAATGACCAAATACAAGGCAAATGCTAGGCTACCATTCCACGTCTGTAAACAGAAGCCGAACAGATGGGGAAGAATTCATCTGAATGGCAGGAGTTAAAATATTACACATCTACCCCATCTTTTTTATTATAGAGCCTCATACTATATATATTTTTTTCCGATTCGTAAGCGATTTCTTACAAGGAGTGGAATAGGAAGAGTTGCACCAGGAAGCAGTGGCGGGTAAAGCTGAGATTGATAACACACCATCACTGTCAAGCAGAGGACAAGCCACAACAGTCCCATTCACACACTGAATCACTTCTCTGTCCTCCACGAATTCCTCAACACACACATTCCATAAGGCTGAATCTAATTACCACAAAACAGCTAAACCCGGAGTCCACAGCTACATAAAGACCGAGCCTGGCTGAGTCACAGGAACATGCAGGAATTATAGATTTTTTTTTGGCAAGCGCATTGGTCTGTCATTTACTTTTTCGCCATTTTTTTTCCCCCTCCAATATCACACTAGAAGATATAACAACACAACTTCTAAGTAATACCAAGTGCATTTATTACTGTCTTTGTATTGCTTCAGTGTTCTTTATTCCTCTGACGTTTAGGCATGTATTGCTCAAGCAAGCAAAAGTCCAAGACGGAACTGTGACAACTGGCTGTGCGCAAATCTGCCTGTAGAGTCCAAAAAAACGTGAACGTGATGAAGCAAGACGCGTCTGAAATGACCGTGCGCATGGACATTGCAAACTGTCTTACGCACTGAAAATCGTCGTGCAAATTAGCATTTGCGCTGTGCAGCCCGTTGACGATGAGCGCGGCGCATTTTCTTTTCTATAAAATCTTTGGTAGGAGTTGTATCGACTTGGGCACGGACACCAAAAAAAGGATTTTTTGTAAAAATGCGCTTGAAAAATGCCCTCGATAAGATCGCGATTCATTGTGACAGAGAACTTAAGCGCACGCTTACGCAAAATAATGAACGCAGATGCGCAAGACTGGTGGTATTAAAACCTCTTCTCAAGCATTTTTAGACCTTCTTCTTCCCAAAAATACAACAACAACAAAAAAAACCTATGCAAAAACTCTGGGGCACGATAAGCAGATGCTCTAACGCCCACAGAAAGACACAAACTTATTTACAGACAACTTATTACATCAGATAAGGGCAAATACAGGCCTCTTTTTTTAGCCTAATCGGGGCCACATTTGAAGAGGATATAAATTAAAACGAACAGGAAGCATGTGCCGCAAAGTTTAACGCCCTGCTCAATTCCCTGGGTGAGCTGTTCAACCCCTAATCCTGGAGCGCGGTTTCATGTCTGCCAGGGATAACACTCATGGTCAGTTGGGATAAAAGTCTATTGTCTGCTTTCTTCTGGACAGAGATCATTTAGCAAATAAACATCTTTGTCTAAAGTAGCACGATGATCTCACCAGGGAACACGCAGGTCACGTATTTCTGTGGTTCAAGACGCACCTTTTATGACTTCATCATTCATCAAGAACGGGTAAGCACATGACTCAGTTGGGTTGCAAATTATCTTTACCTGGTTGTCCATCCAAATGACAATGATCTTCACTTTTCTGCTCTAGTCTTCATCAAAAATGCAAATGACCGCAAGAACGCAGAGTTGCTTCAATTGCAAGAACGATTAAAACTTACAAACTGCTACTTTGGAAGACACCATGTTCTCGGACAAAGCCACTAACTTCTCCAATCTGGAATTAAATCTAAGAAAGGAAAAGAAACAATCAGCAAACAAGAGTTCGGTGGAGCCACGGATCAAAATGGGTCGCCACCACAAATTGTGTTTTATTATAAATGTCGGAACTAAATTACGAAAAGACCAAACAAGGAAGGGAACAAAAGATATTTTGCCCAGGCCACATGACACTACATGATAAAACGGGCTTAATCTACAAACCAGAGGTACCCGATTTGTGTCCGTTGTAGTTTAAGACCTTTAATGGAGCTTTACTGAACGTTATTGGAAATGTTGGAAAATCCAACGAGTATTCAAAGCCTGTAAAATGCTATTCGGGCCAGCCCTAGATGTCTTCATTCGCTGCTGCCACGCCGTAACTGATCATTCCTTACATACGACGAGTTGCAGTTAAAAGGAACGATTTTCTGATTATGACCTGAAACGTGGAACCGGTCCCATGAGCACTACTATTCTCCAGTTCAGACTATTGTGCAACATTTTTGACAAATCTGACATAAATCAGCAAAACACAATCTAGGCAAAACCAACAGGAAACCTTGCACAACTGCACTTCAGTGAAATGCTCAGCTGTATTAAAACCATGTGCCCTTCACGAGCGTGTCTCACATTTTCCATTAACAGCCTACAGGATCTGATGGGTTTATGTAATAGGGAAACAACAGGGCATGCACCACCCAGGAGTGATCCATTAGAGAACACACTCCATTCTGCAGACTGAAACATGTCATCCAGGTCATTTTGAATGTCTCGTAGTGCGTACAGGCAACTGAACTTGTGCTAGTCATGAGATCTTTCACCACTCGTCCGATGGGGTTATGACCGGTTCAGATTTAATTAGAACACTTATGAGCCACAGACAAGGTGTAGTTAGATATTAACTAGGAGTGTGATGGAACCGTGATAACAAAATCTAATATTAGTTATAGATGATTTGAAAATTTCACCCTCTCTGGTAGAAAAATACTACTCGTGGAAGAACATTTCGTAATGTGGGTTGTGCTGCGTCGTTCTCCACCGTGCAGATTAAACTGATGGCTGCAAGAGGCAAGTAATAATAATAATAATAATAATAAATAATACACATTCAATAAGAATTCAGGGTAGCGTCCCAAACTGAATTCTACACACTAAATAGGATGAGTAAATTGCAATGACACCACTGGGATTTAGTACTGTAGTATGCAGTTTGGAACGCAGTCCCAATTATCTGCTGCCATTAACGTCGTCTCCTCAGTATTACAGAAGTGTCAGGAGAATTTAAAAAACGCACATCAACGTGACGGTCACAGTTACTGAGTACTAGATGAAAGAGTAAAACCTCTCTCCTTTAACAAGAGCTTAGCCGGTTAGCTCGCTAGCACCTGCTATTTCGTGCTATGTAATCCCGCCGTGCTGTGTTTGTCAATCGACGACGCTGCAGTCTAACGTCGGTGTTCATTGTCACCGTCCGTGGCTCCATGTTGCAAACTTGCATAGGAAATGAAGAGCTGTCGCTTTGTCACTCGCTAGTGTGAATGCAGAGGTAAGAGGTCCTGTTCATTTTACTTATATTGTAGCAGTTTCCCCCCAACCAAATTATTTAGGCTACATGTTAATACAAATCCCTGAATGCAGTGTAACATCAACCGCCCATCTATCTACATTCTGAGGTTTTGGCGATCTACCAATATACTGACGAAGAGACCGCAAGACATCCCCTTTATGAAAGTAAGCCTACCACTTGCAATGTATAATCATAACAATCACAATCCAACATCTCTGAGTGGGTTAAGTTGCTGCTAAAAAAAATAATAATAATTACCCGGTCTTTGGCACGGTACCAACCAGCATCCTGGGAACACACACTAACCTCTATGTTTCTATGTCATGTCTGGGCCTGTATTCAAAACAATTCTTAGGCTAAATGTAGCTCCTAATTGGCAGACTTAGGAGAAACTCTTTCTTTTTGTTTCTTTTTAAAACATGTGCGTTTATACTAATTTTAAGACTTATAATTTTTTCTGTCTAAAAGTAATTCACAAAGCATTTTAGTGCTAAAAGCAGGTCCTAAACCTGTGAAAACTTCGTGACATAGGAGTTCTCTGGACTACCCCTAAGACCGATTCACAAACAATCCTAGATGGCTGTTGCCGGCGTTTAACAGCGGAATCGAGTTAATGTGTTTTGAAGTATTTAACGACAACGAGTTAAAAAAAAAAGAAAGTATCATCTTGATTTCGTGGGTATTGCAGTGATTGTGGATTAGTGATCTACTAGGAGAGGTAATGCAGCACCAGTGGAGAATGAGGTTTTGGTTATTGTAGCCCAATATCATATCGCCAATAAATCCTTCAGGAAACACTCAGTCATCCAAAGAAACGGTGTCGACCCCACCCGTCCTCTTGGCTTAAACATTCCTTCGTTAAAAAGTTCCTCAGCAGTTTAGGGAACAGGTTTTAAGAAGAAACTCTTAGTGGCAAGATAAGATTCTTTGTGAATACTGCCTCAGGCATACAACGCAACCAGACTGAGCGGTGTGAACTGAAGTAGCATTGTTTAATCAAAGTCAATTTAGGATACAACAGGTCGTGTTTGACTTTCCTGGTTCAATCACTGCTCATGCGACCTCCTACACGCGTACTCCACAGGCCAGTGTTGAGAGAAGGGTTCTGATTAGAATTCATTTTTGTTTTTTTAAAATAAATAACAAAAAGAGGAACGTGTAAATCGACGCGCCGAATGAACGCAGGACACGTGTAGCGGCCACCTCTCGTATACGTATACGTACACGCAGTTAACAGCAAGTATAACCCCGGCCTGGTAATGCAACATTACTTTTGTTTAAAGACAGAAATGATAAAAATAAAATAAAAAAGATAATGCTTTTGTTTCATGGAAATTAGCTGGAGCTGCTCTTTAAAGGCTGAAGGTCAAGAGCCCAGCTGCTCGCCATTTTGTTCCCCGGCATGAGAACAGCCAGGCGCTTGTTAACGAGAGGGAAACACACCTGACAAGTTTCTAATGAGCCGAAGACCACCACAAGCAGCAGACTTTCTATCACACCACACACTAAATGTCTCATCTAGAAGAGCATTAGTTAAACATGGGCTTTCATCTGAAGCGGGAAACGTGTGCGTGTGTGAGAGAGTGTGTGTGAGAGTGAGTGTGAAAGTGTGTGTGAGAGTGAAAGTGTGTGTGAGAGTGAAAGTGTGTGTGAGAGTGAAAGTGTGTGTGAGAGTGAAAGTGTGTGTGAGAGTGAGAGTGTGTGTGTGAGTGAGAGTGTGTGTGTGAGTGAGAGTGAAAGTGTGTGTGTGAGTGTGTGTGAAAGAGTGTGTGTGTGGAAAACAGTAAACAGGTGTGTGTGAGTGTGAGAGTGTGTGTGGGTGTGAGAGAGTGTGTGGGTGTGAGAGAGTGTGTGGGTGTGAGAGTGTGTGTGGGTGTGAGAGTGTGTGTGTGTGTGAGAAAAACAGTAAACAGGTGTGGGTGGGTGAGTGAGTGAGTGAGTGAGTGAGTGAGTGAGTGAGTGAGTGAGTGAGTGAGTGTGTGTGTGTGTGTGTGTAAAACAGTAAACAGGTGTGTGTGAGTGTGTGTGGGTGTGTGTGTGAGGAAAACAGTAAACAGGTGCATTGTGCTGGAAGGTTAATGAGGAGCTGATGAGAGGTGCTCAAACGGCTCTGAAAATAAGCTTGTGTGCA
>JAOUQW010000049.1:17131728-17143043 GCA_028565825.1 Olivaichthys viedmensis
GGTTTATGTAAGGAGACGAACAGAAGAGAGATTGATACCACAGTGGATCAAAACAACAGTGAAACATGCTGCTGGATATTCAATGTGCTCTCAGACTTTTGGACCCCACTGTATATACACACACACAAAATTGCAGCTATATTATCATCATATTATCATCAGTCTATGATTTGTCTATGACAGTTTGCACAGTGCTAAACTGGTAGCTATAAGCTCCCCTTACTTGTTAGCTACATCCATAGTGAACCACAACTTTAAATCACATGGATGGCAAAGGAAACAGCTCCATCATCACAGTTGCCAGTGACACCAGTGTAAACAATCGTCTTTATTCACAGCTCATGAATCAGTAATAAAAATAAAAGAATATATACATTACACTAACAAATGTAACGGCTTTGAGTCTTCTCTGATCTTTGTGTTTACCGCCTTATGCATGTAGCTAGCTTACCTAGCTAGGGGGTGTTGGTGCGTCATATGCAGTCAGCTCCAGAATGATTGCAGCCTTGGTAAAGATGGGTGAAAAAAATTTATTTGCTCAGGTGAACCTAAAAAAAGAAAGAAAAGTAATGTATAAATGGGAACATGCTTGTTATATTTGGTTAATAAGAATGTTGAGGGGTGCCAATAATTGTGACGTTTTTTTTATTTTTATGTTCTTAGAATAAATGAACCTCAATTAAAGGTTATATTTCTCTCATATATTTAGTGTGAGATTAAGCTACTTAACCACAAAGACATTTTCCTAGCCTTTTTTTTTTTTACACATCTTTACCAAGGGTGCCAATAATTCTGGAGCTGACTGTAAATATGCACACTAAACGTCTTGGGCCGAACCAGCTTACGTTCGGCCACTTTTACTTATGGCTGAAATCCTAATGAGCATTTTTTTTGCACAAAACAAAAGTCGTCACTCCAGTGAATCCTCCACAGCGAGGTAGTAAAGCTTTGGGCTGCATTTAAAATGTTTGTTCCACATACAAAAAAAAAAAAAAAAAAAGTGAATAAACGAAACGTTAAAGCAATCGATTACACAGCCTACTAAAACGCAATTGATTTGAAACAAGAGTGCTGTTCTTTTTCGAGTAGCTTGCGAGTTAATTATTTATTCATTATAGAAGGTGCACTTAAGTACTTCAGGAAATGGCGCTACACATCTGCTTAAATTAGTCACCAGTTATTCTGCAGGTAGGGCCGTGGCTCTTAATTCAGGGTCACGTCTGTCGCAATTATTACACAATCACCGTATTGCAATTATTTGGTGTGATTTAAAGATTAATTATTAGATTCCACAATCACATGTTTCCATATAAATATACTTTCGTTTATTTTATCAGTATTGTCAAATATTGCAGCGTCATATTTTAACCAGCGTTATGATCACAGCGTTATACAAACCGTTTGTAAGTATGTTTTGTCATGGAGCACGGTAACACTTAGTGGCGTTGTAAGTGCGCCGCCCTCGCTTGAACCCGTCGTGGGTGAGGCGATTCAGCACACAAGTACAGCATGATGCCTTGTTTATTTATATAGTTTTTGCTAGAGTACACAGTTTATTGTTCAGTGACCCATTTGTGCATTTTAATAATGGGTTTTTAACCGAGTATATACGATTTGTGTCATGTCTTCCCACTGAAATATTATTTGCGGTCTTAAAAGGCGGACACGTATCTGTCTTAAGTGGCATGACGTCAACAAAAAAAAGACAAATGATCATGCTGCCTGTGGATTTATTTATTTTTCTCATTAAGATGAAGCTTTATTTGGATGTGGGGTGAAATGCCTTTCGAGTCGTAGCACAAGACCTTGAGTTCATACTACTAATCGTCACACTTTCACACTTCGCCGTTTGTTTGCAGAGAGCTGCTGGGAGCAGTTCCGACGGGACCGCAGACTCCGATGACTCCGCAGAGCAAGAGAAGACGGACAGCTCACAAAGTGACGCGAATCCGCGTGGCAACGCGCGATTGACCAGGGCTTCTGTCCGCCTCAGCCAGGGCTCTCAAGGTAAATGCACAATGGGCTTCATTTCGGCACAGTTCGGCCGTTTCTCGTCTCTAATACGCCTCATTGAAGTACTTAGATTTAGCTTTTGGAAATGCAGGTACTGGAAAACGGCCCTTTTTGTTATGGAGTGCTTGAATAAAAAGGCATGTAACGTCTAACCGTATCAGATCACACGAACACTTTGTGCAACCTGTCGTTGCAAAGCAATCATCATCTTTGTATATTACGATTTTTAACTAAAGTCCACAGCATCTCGTATAGCGAGAAAACGGAATTGGCCTTAACATGTCGATAAATTTAGTCATCCGTCAATCACCCGGCTCAGTGCTTGCACCCGAGACCCACTGCGCTCAATAGATTAATATTATCTGACTGAATGATGAAATAATTTTGGTGCCCCGTTAAAAAATGGCAGTTTAATCCAGCCTGGGTGGAGAATGAGGACCTGTTTGGTGCCTGGCATCTCTTGTGTAGCCCTTGAAAACAAAAACAAACTAGTGCTCAAAAAGTTCTTAAAAGATATATTATTAATATTGAAAAAGATTCATATTATATGACTCATAAAACTGACTCAGAACTCATTCTTGAGATTGATGCTTATTTGACACTTGTATTATACATGGATACTGTAGAACTGCTGCTGTAATCAGAAAGACTATCCGATGCTCATCCCAGGACTTCTATTCACAATGTGATCATACCAGACATTCTGGATCCTTTCAACACATTCAGTGCTGTTCGTCTTTTCTCTGTATGACCATCTACAGTAATGATTTACAATCTCACTATCGGGTGTCACCCAGAAGTGGACGGGTTCCCTTTTGAGTCTGGTTCCTCTCAAGGTTTCTTCCTCGTGTCGTCTCGGGGAGTTTTTGCTCGCCACTGTCGCCTCTGGCTCGCTCATTAGAGGTCTAGATCTACATCCGGATTTCTGTAAAGCTGCTTTGTGATCATGTCAAACGTTAAAAGCGCTATACAAATAAAATTAGGTAAAACATCGTTTTGTTTTTACCCAAGTTCGAGTTTCCAAAATGTATCTTGTACGCGTGGCTGGTGGTATGCCACTTGCTGAGGGCAGCAGGTTCAAAAAGCTACGCTGGTTGACACACAAGCGTAATACAAAACGGTGTGGTTACTGCTTCTGGTTTTAAATGACCACAAGTCCAACCAAATAATTTTTTTCATAGTAACCCTCTCTGGTCCAAACCCACCGCTGTGGTCATGTGATCAGCAGCGAGTGAAACAAGCGCGTGAGCGAGGCAGCAGTTACGTAATTGCCCTGGTTATGAATAACAGCACTGCTGATGACTCTCTACTATAATCATTTACTAATGATTATAGTAGAGAGTCATCAGCAGTGCTGTTATGTATCTCATTGTTATGTATAATCATTTACTAATGATTATATCAGTTTGTCACCCAATACATTTTTAAGTATGGATGTGATTTAAAATAAGCACTTGTGTGTGTTGTTGTAATAGCTAGGGTGTTTCTGTACATCCCAAGAGATGCGGTATTTAATGAAAAATCTAACTTTTATACTTTTATTAGTCACGATTTAGGGAAAATATCTAATTGCGATTTATTAATTAATTAATTTTTTGGTGCAATTTTGCGATCGTGAGTATTTTCTACAAGTTCCAGGCCTGCATTCGTGTTTTTACATACCTACCAAACTTAATTACAAACTTGTTCCTACATGAAAAGGTCGTCAGGGTCCTCAGATGAAATGCAGTTGCTACGAGTAGCACTGCTTAGCTTTTTAACGTTCAACAATACAGTTAGCTTAGCGTCGTGATCAATCAATTGAAGATACTTAAAACGTGATAGTGATGAGAAAATGGACTTAACAGTAACATCGGAGGTAAAGTGCACAACAAATTAATCGCTCCCTCTCTCTCTCTCTCTCCATTAAATACCTACAATAAATAACAAACTTAAAGTTAACAGTAACGTCAGTGGGGGTCCCCCCCCCCCCCACATGAAATGCAACTTTCTTCACGCACAGTTGGGGTATAGCGACTTGGTTGAAGTATGTTCTTGAGGGAATCTACACATGATACCGCCGTGTGGTGTGAGCAACATGTAAAGCAGCGTGACTGCTACAGCCTGCATGCGTTTGCGCTGCGGAACGGTACTGCAGTCTACCGGAAACGGTCACCCGTGGTAGCGCAAACACACTAATTATGAGCATATTTGAGCATCGTATAATTCAGAATGTCTCCATTTCTACTATCCAGTGATGGGTGCACACAGTTTGAGTCATTTTATCACATTTAATCTCTATAAATTGCAACGGTATCTAATTATTAAAATTATAAAATGAAAGTAGTTTGAACGATTGGTGTTTAAAACAGCATGAGAAAATGTTTTTGTTTTAAATGGTTCAAAACATTTACCCGAGGACTTCTCAGCAGTAGCTCTACGTATCTCTTAGTCACTCAGCGCGACGTTTAGGTCAGTCGACAGCTTGCCGTTAAAGCTGTGTATACAGAACAGATTTTGTATGTCCCTATCGTTTTATAGTAACATCTCAAGGGCTAAAAAAAACTAAAACAAAAAAACATCATGGATGTAATTCTATGTGAATCTGCTGCCCTCGAGCTCATGTGTGTAATTGTTTTTATAAGGGCTCGTTTGTAACTGCTTCTCATGTAGATGTCCCATCAGACGTGAAGCAAATAGCAGAGCGAGACGAGTCTCCACCCAGGACGCCTACCGGCAACGCTCCCTCGTCCGAGTCCGACATCGACGTGTCCAGTCCCAACGCGTCCCACGATGAAGGCGCAGCCAAGGACCAGAAAGACTCGGGCAGTGATCCGTCTCATCGGCCAAAGCGCCGCCGCTTCCACGAGAGTTACAACTTTAACATGAAGTGCCCCACACCTGGGTGCAACTCTCTGGGTAAGTAAAGCGACAGTCCTTTTCGCTGATGACGTGCGAGATGAAACAGCATTCTTGTATTATTATTTTTTTAATAGTAATGCTTCATTTGCTTTTTGATTAGATTTTTTTCTTTCCCCCTTTCACAGGACATTTAACTGGAAAACATGAAAGACACTTCTCGATATCCGGTTGTCCCCTCTACCACAACCTATCAGCCGACGAGTGCAAGGTTTACGCAATGTTTTATGGCTTTTATTGAGCACCTTCTCTTGTATCTGTATCTGTCCAAGTTTAAAACAGTCTTTTTTTCCTTCTGCGGTTAAGGTAAAAGCTACTGAGCGGGATAAACAAGAAGAGGAAAAAAGTCAAGCTCAGAATGAGGACAACAGGCATGCTACACGCCATCAGGTGCAGTATTATCCTCCTTTATTATCATATAATAAAATATGTGATGGGTGGGGGTTTTTTTTGTTTTAAAATGTGCATAATAATAATAATAATAATAATTTATTTATATATTTAATAATTTACTAGTATTCTCCTCCTTGATTATAATAAAATAAAGTGTGATGGGTTGTTTTTTTTAATGTTTTTAGTTTTAAAATATGCATAATAATAATAATTTACTTGTCACTTACGCTTTACAAAATTAAGACAGGAGCACTTTGGAGACATTAAAGCAAATAATACAATGAACAAACTAATACTAAAAGACATAAAATTGTTAAAAGACATTTGATAGGACATAAAAAGCATTCGACGTGTAATTTAAAGTAAAAAAGATGAGAGAAATTAGTGATTTTAAAACAAAGCGTTTAAATAATTATTCAAAGTAAATAAAAGTGTACTTTGCAGTCATTTTGGATGAGCAATTCCATTAAAATGTCAAACTTGCCATGGAAAAATAAACTTGAGGGCTAAAACAAAATAAAAAAAATTAACAAAGTTTAAATTGCCTTCAACACTTGGCTCTATATTTAACCGCTCTGATTACATTTTTAAGAAAATGTTATTATTAATCGATCCCAGAACGGCATGTTTCACACTCTTTATAACCGAGAAACCAACAGAGTCGTGTTTTTTTTTTTTTTTTTTTACTTAATGTCCTCAATAATGCCTCCTTTTCACTGCTTCCGACAAACAACAGACCGGAGGTCATTCATTTTAGAATGGACAGTCTCACGGAGGCTGCGGGAAGCACGGACTCTCTGCGCACCTGGAATTTTCTGATCCTATCAAGGCTGCGGATGCGTCTCAAATCTTTTGTGCGACTAGACAGGATGCGGCCGTGTGACGGGAAGTAATGTATTTCAGTGGAAAATATGCGCAGGGAGCAAGTTATCAACAGTTTTGTATTTGATTTATAGTCACTCAGATTTTAGTAACATGGATGTTATTAGTCAAACAGTAGGTTCACTGCAACGTTTTGTTCCGATGCTGGCAGATGTTGGCTCGTAAGCGAAACAGCATTACATTGGGCTCTTTACAAATAGCTAGCTTGCTAACTACTAGGGCTGGCCCGAATAATTCGAATACTCGAGTGCTCGTTCGTTGAGTTGGTATTCAACTTTTATTTTTCGTGTTTGGAAGCTTCGTCTTTTTTAAAACACAAGAATTTTTAGCTTTTTTAAACCCACTCCCTCAGGAATTTTGACCAATCGCGCTCGCTCCCGCAGTTATTCCTGTTTGTAACCACCTGCATCATTTTCTAATATTAGTTGAATTTAAACTTGGGGGAAGTTAACCGTCGCAGAGTGTAGGAGTGAAAATCTCACTGTATTAACGAGCTTTGTGATTACACACAGTGGTGATGCATGTTTATAATAAACTGATGATCAGTACAGATATCTGGATGTTATAATTACTCAAATGAAAAACACAGAAATGAATTGATCCATGCCCCCGTGTACTTGACCCTCGTTCTGCGCACGCAGCGGCGGTTCTAGTGTAAAATGGGCTTAATCCACAAACCAGAGGTACCCGATTTGTGTCCGTTGTAGTTTAAGACCTTTAATGGAGTTTTACTGAACGTTATTGGAAATGTTCTCCGTCTCTGTCCCACGAGCTTCATATCTGACCGCCCACATGTGTAAAGAAACTCCCGCGACTCGCGACTTTTCCATTGGTTCCCCGCGGGATCCCCGTCCTGATGCTCACCTCCATCCTAAACTACAATACATTTAATCAGCAAAGGCCTTTAGAAAGAACAGTTATTGTTAATATATGGAAAATGGTAAAGTTTAGCCAGGCTTCCACATCACCTCGCCTCAGAGCGCAAAATAGGTGCAAAAATAACTCCTGCTGCTATTTCATATGCGAGGCTGATTTCAGTTTATTCACGCTATAACCGTTCGCCTATACACTATTAATACGTCGTGTAGGCTACTACAGTAACAAACCCAAAATTATGGTTCATTAATAAAACAGAAATATGATCGTTTTTTAAGGGTGGTTTTGAGAACGTGTATTCGGAAAATCCAACGAGTATTCAAAGCCTGTAAAATGCCATTCAGCCCAGCCCTACTAACTACATTAACATATGTATTTGTCGAAAATGTGTATCGATGTCTCTGTATGCCTCGAGGGAGTCATCATGAAGGACAGGAGCTAGGATTATCCTCTCTCACATGATCGACTGGTGACTGTAACGTTGTGAACAAAATGTAATTGCGGTAAACTGCCACAAGAGGGTGAATTCAGACCGTCGTATCTTGGGGTTGTGTTCAGTGAAAAGGTGGCATGAGGTTGGAGTTGAAGGTCATTCGTATTTCAGTCTTAGTTTATTCCTGATTCATATTTCATTGTTTCATAGAACAGTTAAGCATGGAGGTGTGTAACCTCTGCAGGACTGTTTCACACGTCACATCCATCACACACAAATGTCACAGCCGTAAAAAAAATTTCAAAAATGCGTACATCAAAACAACAAACACTATACATCCGTTATGGGAAAATGAATGTCTCGCTTTTAAAGATTTGAACATTCTCCCTGAGTGTTCTCAACGACGCTCGTGCAGGTAAGGAGATGCTTTGCAAGTCGGTATGAGTTCTAGCCGATGTGATGCACGTGTAATAAAAGGCAACGGTAATGTTCATGTTTTAGTTTTACAAGCTCCGTCTGATCTGCATATGATTTTATGTAGGCTCCGACCGCAAGGCAGGTCAAATATAAGGAGAAAGTTCAAGAAATGAGGAAGAAGAGGGATTCTGGACTGGCGAAGGAGCAGAAGGAAAAGTACATGGTATGACCGTTTGGTCTATTGCCACCCTTACTGTTTATTTTTACTACTATGTAAAGAGTGACGCTTGGTAATAAACTGTGGTTACAAAAATGTCAGCTTCCCCATATTCAGTTTCAACTTGTGTCCTCAATAGGAGCATAGGCAGATCCATGGGACAGCTAGAGAGCCACTCTTGGAGAACATCACAAGTGAATTTGATCTTGAGCTGTTTAGAAAAGCCCAGGCGAGAGCGTCGGAAGATCTGGTAAGAACGGATGACTACTCCTGCACTCCTCTAAACGTCTCTCATTTTTTTTTGTATTGGGGTCTGACTAGTAGGGCTGCGCGATATATTTTTTCAATATCACTCGATTATGATTAATATCTCGATTATGTTACGCCTGGCGTTGACTGAAACTCGAAGAATGCAGACGGTCCACGGCGTAGTACTCATTAAAGGAATGACTCATCAAAGCGTTTGTAGCACTCCCTTTTTAAATAATGCAAATAAAAACAAATACATTTGCACCTGAGAGGAGTTAGTTTAAACCTAACGATGTGGAGAATTCCACTCATCGTGACATGCGTCACCTTCACCAGCCAATCAGGATCAACGATCTGACACAAACAGGAAATACTACTATTACTATTACTAATATCTAATATCTAATATCGGGACGCAGGAAAGCGCTTAGTGCCCGTCGCTCAAACTCCAAATGGATTGTGTTTAACTTTTATTTACAATAAAGTAGTGACTCAAATGATCCCTCTCCTGTATTTACTTCATACTGGTGTGGGCTTTTTCTGTTCCGCGGAAATTAAACAGCATTTTAGTATTGACCGTTAACGAAAAATAACGACGCGGCTGCAAATCTAATCAGCATTTGAATGCGCTGAATGACAGAATCAAGCATAACATTACATTTAAAAATCATTTGAACATACCTTCCTAATAATTTGATCGATGACATTTTGCGCTGGCCGAGGAAAGAGCTCGCTACGCCGGCTGATGTACAAATAGACAATTAGCAAGTGCAAGACACCGATGGCCATGTCAGCGCACGTTCATGTGTATCGAATTTCATCTTAACATTTAATCGAAATCGAATAATCGCCCAGCCCTACTGACTAGTATATTGTTAGACGGATAAAATGGGCTGGTATTAAGACACAGACTTATCAGCACCGGTGGAAATGCGGCCGATTGAGCACCGATGATGTCTCTTCAAATTATTATGTAAAAGATGGCATTCATGAACGCAATGCTCTGTTGACCAATCACTAAACGTAGTGTTGTGCTCTAGGAGGCGCTACTCGCTCGCAGAAAGAGATTTTTGTGTGTGTGTGTGTGCCCGCGTGCGAGCGAGCGTGTGTGTGCCCGCGTGCGAGCGAGCGTGTGTGTGCCCGCCCGCGTGCGTGTTTGCCCATGCGTGTGTGCCCACGCGTGCGAGCGAATTGCGAGCGTGTGTGAACATATTTCATGTGCTGAAGAGCAAATTTTTTTCTTTTCTTTTTTTTTCTTCCCCTTGTTATAAAGGTAAAAGTTTATTTATAAATGTTATAAATTGTTTCATATTTATATTATTTTACAGCTTTTCTTTCCTCAGAAACTTGCGTGAAGCCTCATTTAGCTAAAAACTATTGGTGTCTTTCGTTTTTGATCGTATAAAATCATACAATCCAGTGTTCTCGGTTATCAGAATTTTATAGCTAAAGATAAATCCGTGTCAGAGTGCGAATTTTATCGATCAGGCCCCTTTTTTTTTTTTGTTGCCCTCTTTTATGGTGTTTGTGCGAAAAGCATTCAGTTCCTCTCGTACGACTCATTTTGGCCTCCTCTTTCATGGTGTTTTGTAATTTCCTCTTCTTCCTCAATCGTTTTACTTTATACTCCTTAATCAGCTGTTTTTTGTTTTGTTTTGTTTTGTTTTTCTGTATGTCTGATTTGTTCAGGAGAAGCTGCGCATGCAGGGCCAAATCACCGAGGGCAGTAACATGATAAAAAACATTTTGTTTGGTCGCTACGAGTTGGACACCTGGTACCACTCGCCCTACCCGGAGGAGTACGCCCGGCTCGGCCGTCTGTACGTCTGCGAATTCTGCCTGAAGTACATGAAGAGTCAGACCATCTTGCGCAGACACATGGTAAAAGTCTCACTTTTTGCTAAGCCTATTTATTTATTTATAACGTCTAACTGTAAGAGGATCCAATCAAACTGGTAAAATTAGGTATGCACCGATCCCTATCTTTCATTTTCTATACAGTACAGATATCCGTGTTCTGAGTATCAGCCGATGCCTGATACTGATCCGGTACTGACAAGTTATGACAAGTTATTAAAAACTAGACAGGTGTAATGGTGGCATGCTTTAAGACCATTAGTGTTCTCATGCAGGATTTGTGTATAAACAGTCAACATCGCAGGCTTTCGTGGCACGCACACAAATACGTCAGGAGGTCAGATCGGAAAAAAATGCGTCAAATCCAGCATTTAACATTTTAAATCCGTAGCATTTAAGTTAACATTTAAGTTATGTCATGCTAAGTTGCTAAGTGAGCAGCTTGCTTCTTTCTTCTAATTTGTGTTTGAACCACACAGGCCAAATGTGTGTGGAAACACCCACCAGGAGATGAGGTTTACAGGAAAGGAGCCATCTCCGTGTTCGAGGTGGATGGAAAGAAAAACAAGGTAATGGCCGACACAGCGTTAGGTGTCTAACGCATGCTTTAGGTAATCTGTCGTTACAAAAGAACCTTTTGTCTTCCTCTCGGTAGATCTATTGCCAGAACTTGTGTTTGCTGGCTAAGCTATTTCTGGACCATAAGACTCTGTACTACGACGTTGAGCCCTTCCTCTTTTATGTCATGACCGAGGCGGACAATACCGGCTGTCATCTGGTGGGATATTTCTCAAAGGTACCGGAAGCTGCTTCTGCCGTCTGTTTCACTGGTTATAGATATACTCTTACATACTATTTACATAAGTGTTGTATTGGTTAAAGGCATATATACACACTCACCGAGAACTTTATTAGGAATGCTATATTAATACTGGGTAGGGCCTCCCTTTGTAGCCCATCTGCCTCAAGGTTCAACGTATTTTGCATTCTGAGATGCTTTTCAGCTCACCACAATTGTACAGAGTGGTTATCTGAGTTAGCGTAGCCTTTCTGTCAGCTCCAACCAGTCTGGCCATTCTC
>JAOUQW010000049.1:17143094-17159287 GCA_028565825.1 Olivaichthys viedmensis
CACACGATTGGCTGATTAGATAATTGCATGAATGAGAAGGTGTACATGTTCCTAATAAAGTGCTCGGTGTGTGTGTAATTTGTGTGTATGTATGTGTATATATATATATATGTATATATATATATATATATATATATATATATATATGTGTGTATATATATATATATATATATATATGAGAACCAATTTAGAAAGAATTGTAAAACCAATTCTGAAAAACTTGCTCTCTCATCCTTGCAGGAGAAAAACTCCTTTCTGAACTACAATGTGTCCTGCATTCTGACGATGCCGCAATACATGAGGCAGGGCTATGGCAAGATGCTGATTGATTTTAGTGAGTGTTCTCAAAAAGTTATACGTTTATAAATAATCCTTGAGGTGTGAGGTATTTTTTTAAATAATATATCTATTTGCTATTTCATTACTGCTAGTTGGGTCCTACGTTACATTTGAAATGGTAATAAAAAACAAACAAATTGTAATTCTTTTTCAGTGAAAAATAGCTTAAAAAGTATTTCATTTATTTTGAGGATGCCTGCGGACAGCCTGTATGAAGTCTCTCTCGTAACCAGAATTGTTTTGCTTGAATTTCAATTTGGCATGTGCCAGAATAGTTCATACATTTCTCGTTTTGAATTCTGTTCTTAGATGGATTCGACACTTGAACTTGAACATGATCGCCCATGCTTTTTGTAGCCACTTAATACCTCCTGGTAATGTTTTGTCCCCATGGCGTTTTGTCAATCAGCTACCTGGGGATGAGTGATGGCGTCCCAGAGACTTGTACATTTCCCAAAAATGCCATCTTGTTCCTCATCCAGCAGAATGTAAAACCGTAATGCGAGAGTCTGATCTTTATCTCTGTGGCTCTTCGAATTTTTCTCAACCTGTTTACGTTTGCCGTAGGTTACCTGCTGTCCAAAGTGGAGGAGAAAGTGGGTTCTCCTGAGAGGCCTCTCTCTGACTTGGGACTCATTAGCTACCGCAGCTACTGGAAAGAAGTACTGCTGCGCTACATGTACAACTTCCAGGGCAAAGAGATCTCCATCAAAGGTAAGCGCACCAGAGTGGTCCCTGTCTCAATTTCCTTAAGCAAAACCTCCGACAAGGTGGAACCCAGTTGGCGGTCAGGGTGTAGGTAAGCTTTAGCAAGCTAATCTTAACCAGCAAAAGAAAAAGTGGAGAGAAAAATTCAGGACTCAAAACTCAAGCTATGGATTTGACAAGGGAAGAAGGAGCGCTTTTCGAGCCCACCAACGGCTCCAGGAACACCACCGTGGTTGCTCTGTGAACGTTTCTCATCTTCTTCTCTGTTCAGAAATCAGCCAGGAGACTGCCGTGAACCCTGTGGATATTGTGAGCACTCTGCAGTCCCTGCAGATGCTGAAGTACTGGAAAGGGAAACACCTGGTCTTAAAGAGACAGGTACAGTGTAACACTACTCCTCTTCGTCTTGCCCGTGGGTATTAGACGTAATTAATTGCGAAAATGATCTCGTCATATCACCTACTCTTAATAGGTAGTGATTTTCTTTTCCCCCCAGCTATGTATGATTTTGTCAAATTATTGCCCTTGTACCACCACAGGATCTGATCGATGATTGGAAAGCAAAAGAGACCAAAAGAGGCACCAGCAACAAGACCATAGATCCCAGCTCACTGAAATGGACCCCTCCCAAAGGAACCTGAAACATAAACTTTCCTTTGAATACCCCAGTCTTTTACATACAACAGTGTCTTTTCCAATGGATTTACAGCGTTCATTGTTATTTTGGTCTCCATGTGGCCTTCTATCTCTTGAGTGTACTTTTTTTTTTTTCTTCTCTCTTTGCTGTGCTACTGTGTTCATTTTACATCCTCCCTTTTAAGGACATTTCTCAGCTGGGTACACATTTCGATACAACTGAGTGCTTTGCTTTTCAAAGGATGACATGTTTTGATGCCATTCGCTAAAAGCAGCTGTACCCAACCCATGTCATGGACATATGCCATCCTCAGAGATTAGCGCAAACACACCTCAATATTCAAAAGTTACCGAAGGCCTTGATTAACCGGATCAGCTATGCAAGGCTGAACCTCGGCACTGCGATAGCCGTTTTAGGAATTGGGTTGGGCACCTAAGTTTCAAAGTGTGGGTGTCACTACAAAGTATTTACGTAGCGCTCACACCCGTTTTAACTGATGTGAAGGGCTTAGTAAATAATTGAATAATTGAATCAGGTGGTTTTTGTTTGTTCGTTTTTTTTCCCCTCATTAGGGATGACCCTGTACTGAACTACGTAGTACGGGTTCCTCCCAGGACAAGAATTTGACGCACTTGTTTTAAACTTTTAGGTTTAATGCTTTCATGTTTTCATGCAATTTCAGTGTAGTATAAAGAGCAGTACCATACAGCCCGCAAGCCATATTGCAACTCCTTCCTTCTCTTCATCCCTCGACTTTTTATTTTTGTCATCCTCCGAGCGAATCTCAAATTAAAGGAAAACATTTGACAAAGTCGTCCTTTTTGATACATTTCTTGTATTGTCACATTTTAAATATACATGCAAAGACTTCCAGTCGGTCCGATGAGAAATGACAGTTTATTTCAGATCACACTGCTTATTTTACACGAGAAGGGACGCTTATGTTGAGGTCCTTTTTTCCCTAAATATAAAAATGTTCATGAACAGGATCTTGGTCGTTGTCAGTAATACTGAAGTTTGTCCCATTCTTCTTGCAAGTCTGTTATAGAGGAGAAAGTAAAAATGTCAGGGCTTCAAGAACGTGGCATTGAATCATTTCTGCACTGGTGAAATGTACGTGATTTGAAATGCTGCACCTGATCGCTTGTCTGATTCCGTAGCCGTACTCGTCTCGGCTGGGATTATTCTTGTGAACGTATCTGCAGTTTGATAAGAACACCATGTTTTGAAACGGTGATGGGAGATAACAAATACTCTGGTGTAAGAAGAACTGAAAATTATTTTAAAGATTTAAGGAGTGCGTAACTTTGGGAGTCAGTTTTAAAGGTCAGGCCATCGTTTTAGACCCGATATATACACTTTAATTTCAGAAAAGGTTGCCTGCTCAGAGTATTTATTAAATATATGAATTATAGTCCATTTACGATACATAAATATATTTATAGGTTTCCTATGAAAACTAAACTGTAAGGGCTTAGTGCTAGTGATGCGCAATAGTTAATGTAAGTGTAAGAGAACTTTGGGAACAAGGTGGAAACACCCTGAACGACAGCAATCATAGCAAAGGCCATACACACTCTGCATGGACCCTGCAGTGATTCTGGGTTTTTTAAAGTCGTGTGGTGTCCACTCGGCATTACCTCCTCTTAAAGATCTCCTACCCATGAGTCCAACAAACATGTCACCTTTATTCCCTGTAGAGAGGGCAAAAAAAAAATTGAACATGAAATATTTATCCCTGAATTTTAAAAGATTTATTCTCTCTTAGATTTGAGATTTGGGTGGGGGGGAGGCTTAATTACTTGTTGTCTGTAATATTGTTAGGATTAGAAGTATGTTAGAGTTTTTAGTGTGTCACTACTCACTTTTTTTACCCAATCTCCTAGACTGAGGAATATCTGGGGAGGAGGGAAAAAAAGAGGGGTAAATGTCTGTTTTGTTATTTTCCTCCATTTTAAGACTCTCATTATAAATCGATAACGTGTACGAGGGAAATGACAATTCTTTTATAGTTAAAACCGTGTAATGCAAAGCTAGGCACCTTTTTGTATTTGAAACATTGATTTGACATAGTCTTTGATTATAGTTCTCAAAGAAATGAATTCTCACCAGCACGCTTTCCCATAAGTGCGTAGAACTGGTCCGCTTTGGTTCTCTTGATTTGACTTGCCACTTCGCCGGCTAATGTGTCCACCAAAGGTTTGTCCTTGGAACCATAAATACAATGTGTTTTCAGCTAAATTAAGCTGGTGCATCAGAACATTTATTTATTTATTTATTTATTTTAAATGGTTTTTGGTTTCGTATTAAAGCCACAGCGACGAAATTTGTTCACTATTTCTTTGCTGGAGTTCACTAGTGAGATTTTCACTTTACATATACATATGCTGGTTTTGCAAATATTAGACATATTTATATCCTGGAATTTTGTATTTTTTATAATTGTTCATAAAAATTAAGATGTAATGCAGGTATTTTCAGTTTCTTGTGTCTGCAGCCCAGTTCCCGATTGTGGCTTTAATAATTGAAACAAAATGGACAGGACCTTTGCCTGTCTACATGATTACATATAGACATACATGTTATAAATATAGCATATATATATATATATATATATACATGATATAATTTTTTTTTTTAACTATATATAATGACTCCTAAAATTTCAAATTGAACACATATGTGTACATACCTCCCAGTTCTTGGAAAGCCAGTGTTCCTTGTTAAGAGTAAAGGACATTCCGTGAGCGCTGCATGCAAGGACACTCATGGTGATGATCACAGCCAGCAGTTTCCAAATTTCCATTATCAACAATGAAAAATCGACTATGTCGGCAATCAATGTATATCACTGATTCAATCACTGATAGAGCGAGATATTGGTTCAATATTATTGGTAAAAGAGAAAAAAAAACAGCCGATGGTTGATTATTCTTCGGTTTTGGGAGGATGGGGTGAAGTCTGCAGTCTTTCTCTGGTCCTTCACTTAGTGCTGGGTGCATTTATACACATTCGACTCTGCCAACCCCCTCCCAGCTGTACGGTACCAAAATGGCACTCATTAGCCCCTACCCTCTTGCCATAATGTGAATCACCTTAATGGAACTGCCACTTGCATTAAGTGGCCAAAATCCTTTTGACAAGTTTTGCTTCAGCTCCTATCTCTTCGTACATCGTAACTTGGTATGCTATCGATGTGTTTAGTGATGACATCAGAAACCTGAATATACAGAGAAATCTATTGATTATTAAAGGCAATTCCATGCATATTTGTAAAAAGTGTAGTCTCCCCCCAAAAATATTGTGTCCATGTGATGCCATATCCATAACACTGACAATTAGCTATATATATATATATATAACATGTACACAAATAAATCACTTTTGAATATTTGTTTGCGTTCCCCCTGAGAGGTTACATGTCCAGATAAGCACACTGTCGATGTTTATCTTGTGCAGGCAATTTGCAGGTCAATATGAATTCACATTCATTATCCTGGAATTTCCCTTAACCTTGTATGCAAAGTTTGACATGCAGTACTGTGCAGAAGTCAGAGCCGACCGTTTTTTTTTTTTTTTTTTCAATCAAACGGCCATTCAGTACTTATTGTTAATGATTTGGTGGTAAACAGTAATGATGGGGTAAATGTTACAGTACATTCATTAAATTTTCAGTCAAACAGCCGTGCAGTAACACATTATTATCTTTTTTAGTCAGACAATTACAATAATCCTGTAAGCACAGAAGCCTCCAACACTAAGTCTAACAGTTTTATCACTTATTTATGCAAATGAACTCCACTTGCAACAGCTGTAACGTACTGGTTTGATGAAATTGGGTGAATGGATGAATTAGCGGCAGAAAAGTTCAATATTATAAATAAAATATTTACAGATTTCATACTGCACTTAGTGTTGAAGACTTTTGTGTGATTTTCTGTTAAATACATTTTCCCATTATTATTGTTTGCCCCCAAATAATTAACATTTTAACATAATTAACATTTGATTGAAAACTGAATCAAAAAAAGGGTGGTCTCTGACTTTTGCACAGTACTGTGTGTATATATAAAAATAGAACGCTTTTAGGTGTGTGATCAAATTTAGTAATTTTGTTAACACCGAATAAGCCTGCTCCTGTGCTTTTGATGAACGGAAAAATCCAGGATCATGTCAAATTGTCAATAATCTAATCCGGCTAACTTGGTAATTCGTATACAAAGAAAGAGTTCGGATCAACTGATTAATGTCATTGATGCATCTTTAAGATGCCTGTATAGTCCTGCTGAGACTGGAGGGGGGGAAATGAACCATTTTGGTAGCTTTAGTGGCAACGATTCTGTCTTTTATAGTTTTAGTTTCAGTTTAATCATGTGAGAATCATTTGGATGGGTTTCTGATCACTAACTGTTTATTCTCTTTATTGTCTCTAGATACCTGTCCTCGTGTGGGATTCTGATGACCAGGGTTCCTCCTCTCTTGAGGATCGTGTCTGGTCGCGCTGCACTCACTCCAGCCAGAAGCTTCTTCAACCTCACTGATTCTTTCAACAAGAGAAAAGAGTACTCCGAGAGGCGCATTATTGGGTAAGGTGCAGCCCATGTGTTGACTGCCGCATGAGAGGTTTCTATTTTTATCCAAGTCTATATTAGTGTAGAGTCTCCACATAACATGTATCAATACAGCGGGGCTGGAAATATTTGCATGCTGATGACCTTCTAGGTTTCTGCAGTTATCTGTGCCAAGTGTAGAGGTTATTTCAGTTTAACTGAACTCGTACTTACATGAGCATGAGGTAACTTTCTTCGATGAGGGAAGCACACGGCCAGTGCACACAGTTGGATGAATATTATATTGTCCGCTCACTCTCATAAGTGTCACATTGCACATTCCTTTGCCACCATAGTTTACATACAAACAGCGGGTAACTAGGACTGTTTCTCTGGAGCTTGAGAACTTCTCAGTAATGTTTTTGAGGAAACAGCATGTCATGAAATGGTACTTTAAGAAAACCTCAGCAAGGCGATATTTTGTTCCTTTTGTTCAAATAGTTATTTTGTTCAAATGCTACTGCAGCTTTAAAATGCACTATGTTATTTTAAACAGACCTCAATAAACCTTTGCAGTGATTTTTACAGTAGAACACCCAGATGCACTGCAGATGAGTAATGTGCATAATGAATACCATGAAGCTATAACGATGAAATATGCATTTACCACGGTCCTAGTTTATACAAGACTATAATACTCATATAGTTGACCTTCTCAACTGTTATTACGCAACTCCTTATCAGCCTGAGAGAGACTGGGGGGCGGGTCATACTCTTTAACTCATGGCCGTGTTGACCATTTTTCCATTGACTGTTTCCGTGTCCTGACACATCAGCGCAGATGTTTTTCACACGGTTTCCTTTTTAAGGCACACATGTTGATAATGTGTTGTATGGTTGCTCTCATGCTGGTCTTTCTGTTCGTCTGTCTGCTTTCAGGTATTCAATGCAGGAGATGTATGAAGTGGTGGCCAGGGTAGAGGACTATGTTCATTTTGTCCCCTGGTGCAAGCGCTCAGACGTGGTGTTCCGGCGTTCTGGTTTTTGTAAGGCCAAGCTATCTGTGGGATTTTCTCCTGTGGTGGAGAACTACATGTCCCTTGTTACGACAGTGCGCCCCCATTTGGTAAAGGTAGGCCTTTTAGAAGGTTATCTCTGACAGGCTTTGGAGTAAGTGTATGTTACCTTTACGAGCAAGGTCACACGTACCGCATCATATCTCTGAGCATGCTCCTGTTCTGTCCTCAAGGCCTCATGCTCGGACGGTAAACTGTTTAATCACCTGGAGACGGTGTGGCGGTTCAGTCCTGGCCTTCCTGGCTACCCTCGTACGTGTACCCTGGACTTTGCTGTAAGTAACACAGATTCGTATACGTTTGGTTGGTTTTGTCAGACCATCTGGGAAGCTCACCCTTAAAGGAGCCATGTGTAAAGGTATGCAGGTTATGCAACTTCATGTTTGTGCTGCGCAATCAGCATTGTATGTGTAATGCATTTGTAGCTAACTACGCTACTGAATGTCATAATTTGATTTGAGTACTAAGCCACTAGTATCACTGAAACACCTGTTAGCATGAACTGAATGTTAATGTCTCTTAACCTGTAGTCCAGGGCCAGTGCTGTTCATGGTCTTTAGCTCAGTTTAATTATATACTTGTTTATGGAATGTTTTTTAATTTTTTTTTTAGTTTAACATATTGGTTTAGTCTCCAATCATTTGGGGCATAAGAGATTTCGTAATGTGTCTTTAGTTTTACAGTGTTTGGCCAAAGTAAGGTCCACATTGTCACCTTCCTTCCCCATCTCTCTCCATGACAGATTTCCTTTGAGTTCCGCTCCCTGCTGCATTCTCAGTTGGCCACTGTGTTCTTTGATGAAGTGGTTAAGCAGATGGTGTCTGCGTTCGAACGGCGGGCCTGCAAACTGTACGGCACCGAGACACAGATCCCACGCGAGCTGATGTTCCACGAGATCCACCACACATAGCGCCTCTCCACACTGAGGGTTTGCCAGGGCGGGAGGGCATTCTGGGAATTCTGGTAAAGGGTGCTTTTTGAAGAGGGGGAGCTTACAGATCAAACTTTACGTGGCTCAGTTACTACAGTGCCTAGTCCAAACAAAACATTTGATTTTACATTTTTATCCTAAGTTATTTTTGTGACTGGATCTAATTTGGGGGCTTGACATCGTTGGGCGAGTTGGGTGCCTCGCTGCATCACTCCATCTCTAACAAAATTTTAGAACTGCATTTAGAGCCACACTGTTTAATGGCAGCTGGAGTATGTGGATAGTTTGTCAAGAGCTCAGTGAACAGATAATGGTTTTGTGAATGGTGCAAAAGGACACGGAGATGGAGATTTATTTGGCACGTGCGCTTTAGGATTTCAGTAGGATTGAGCCAGGCTTGTTTTTCTGGAGAGTCTAAGTTGATTTTTTTTTTTTTTTTGGAATCATCATGTAACTTTTTGGCCTGTGTGTTTTTGTTTTTAAATAAACACACAAAAACAATTTAAGCAGAACTGGACTTGTCCAGTATGGGTAGTACGTTGCCATCACCTGTAAACACCACCAGTATTTTTTCAATCATGTCCTTTTTTTTCTTTTTTTCCTTCCTCCAAAAAATAAAAAAAATAAGGGGGGGACAAGCAGACTTGATTTGAGTTCCCGGTGTTGAGAAGGTACAGTATATTTATGCTTTGACTGATGCAGTGGCTGAATGCACGCATCCAATCATTGCTGCATGTAAGACTGATGTGTAGCAATCCTTCCACATACCAGCATCAGTATAGAGCTTTCCATGACACAAGTGCGATAAGAAACACGCACACACCATCACTTGCACAGCAATTACTTTCCCTGGATTACCTCCCTCCTCCACACTTGGCAACCATGTGAAGTTGGCACATCTATAGATCATTTAATTGCTGTATGTTCATTGATGGGAGCACAATATCTTACGGTGTGTCTCAGTAAGTGTCAAATGTTTTTACTTGTATAAGTGTGCAATATATTTGTAAAGTTTGATTTTTAACAGATAGATCCTTATCCAAAGCTTCTAAAAGGGCCCAAACTCTGGGGGTGCTGAGGGGGAAAATGCACTTTCCTTCAAGGCTCTCGTGAGGTTGCTGTAAAGTGAGGTATCTGCCACCTTGGACCTTAAAGATTCCGATCCATCCACATGCCCATACTGCTTCTTAACCTATCACATTATTTATCGTTGTCTTCAAACATATATCCATAGACATCATTTAAAATATATTTATTTTGGCTATGGGAAAACCACATGTACATAACTGACCACAGACTAGACTACAGTGTACAATATAGATTTCTTTTTTTTTCTCTCTTGTAGTGGGGCTTTATTGTAGTAGTTTTGATTGGGGTGTTAAATGAGTGTTGTGGTGAGTATGTATCCTACCTGCATGGTTTATAAACAATTTTTTATATTTAAAATCAGTCTTCCTGTGTGGTGTTGTCTCTATGTGGTGTCTTGTTGGCCAACATCTAGTTCAGACTAGTTTCACCTTCAAAATAGATGGATCATGTGAGAGATAATATTAGACACCTCTACCGCTGCACAGCTGGTCATATACTATGATTTCACATTACAGAATTAATGAAAATAAACAATAGTTTGGGTAATGTGTGAAATACATACAGAACTTAAGTTTTGTTATAATAAAAGCAGAAAGTCCTAAAGGCTTTCTCTTCTCCTGAAAAAGCGTTTAGGAGACCAGGAAGGGGTCTGACTTAGCAACTCCTAGGCGTACACCTTTGTGTTATGTGAAACATGATATTTAAGGAGTCACTAAACTGAAATGATCAATACAACTTCGCTTTAAAATAAAATAAAAATACCGTACTAGTTGAGAAACAATAGACCTATTTTTTAGTGAGGCCTTATAATAGTAACTTACCCATTTAGAAAACTTGCTACTGCCAAATTGCCTGTAATAAAAGCCACTGAAAAACTGTATTTTTGATCTTTACATGTGGGGTCAAAAGAATTAACATGCAGGGTAAGGTTTTATTTTGAACATTCAATTTTATTAAATAAAACAAAAAGCACAATATTAAATCAATAACTATTGTACAAAACATTTGTTGATAACTGTTGCACATTTGGAGAGTAACTTTTGTTTAATTCAAAAAGAAAAAGGTTGTTCGATGCTGAACAGCAGTTTTGTTACAGTTCGTAGGAGGGTGATGTGCATTGTGGCATGCTCATGTACGGCTTCTTTAAAACTGCTGTGCAACAAGTTTACCCCGCTGCAAAATCCATTTCCAATAGACCTCTCTCCCAAAGCTCCAGTCTCAGCTGAAGAGACATGTAACCCCCCAACCCCATCAGACAAAAGACAGAATTTACACAGGCTCTAAAGAAGATGCACGCAGATCTGTATTCTGGTATTCTATCCAATCAGCTCGTGTTTTAACATTTTTAGTATTTAGCATTCACGCAACAGAAACAAACCCAAACATAAGGCTCCAGTGAGATGCTTTTATTTGCTTCAACTGATGCGTGAATGTTTTGAACAGATGAAAACATGACGTGTACAAAAAAATGGACAAAGTGAACAAAAATAAGAAAAGGAAAGGAATTTGCTGACATCTGGCTCAAGTTCCT
This sequence comes from Olivaichthys viedmensis, assembly GCA_028565825.1. Taxonomy (NCBI): domain Eukaryota; kingdom Metazoa; phylum Chordata; class Actinopteri; order Siluriformes; family Diplomystidae; genus Olivaichthys; species Olivaichthys viedmensis. The sequence goes on from JAOUQW010000049.1 coordinate 17,153,956, forward strand.
CAACATCTTGTTTTTTCCATTTAAAAGCAGACTTTTAACCCTAGGTGTGTTGCTTCTGAAGCCTTTTAGCACAACGAGTACTCCAGCCTCAATACTATTCATTCAATGCATAAATGTGGCAGATTAAAAGAGCATTCTCAGTGCTTCGAGTGTTTCATATTAACCAGTGATTAAACTTGGCATGATGAGTATGGACAGATCAGATAGGCAGATGCTCACATGATGCTTGTCTTCAGAGCGGCAGGGTCAGGTCAGCTTCAGCCCCGAGTGGAGAGGCGAGATCAGACTTTTTTTTTTCTTTTCTTTTCTTTTTTGAAGAATGCGAGATGGGGGGGGGGTCATCCGTTTCTTCTGCATTGCCTCACTTCTGGGCAGGTAAGGAGGGTCAATCAGTTAGGAAAGGGGCAATCGGTGTCCCCTGCCCTCAACCTCCCTACTTTAAAGTCTGTATGGCACTTGTGTAGTGGAGTTTAGAATCCCATACCGCCCATGCCACCCATGCCGCCCATGCCACCCATTCCTCCTGGCATTTCCTTCTCCTCCTTGGGCAACTCTGTGACCACGGCCTCGGCCGTCGAGAGCAGGGACGCGACACCAGCAGCGTCCAGCAGTGCCGTCCTCACCACCTGCAAGGGAAGCCAAAGAGACTTTAGTGCATTTGCAGTTTCTTTACAATCACAGCAGAGGGCACCAGAGCTTTCTGCATCCTGCCTGTTCAGGCATCATATGGCATTTTTCCACCAAACAGCCTGGCTTGGCGCAGCTCGCCCACAAATCCGAAAAGGGCTACCTGTATCCTGGCAGAGTGCGTGTGTCAGTTTCCCCATCACATTATGACTATCCGTGAAAGTAGGAGGAGTTTCTCTGGAGGTTATTGGGTGGTGACTTGACAGGCACGAGTAGTTAAACACTACACAAAAGTTTAATAACAATAAAAAGTATATTTATTTACTTACTAAATGAAACCATGCATCTCATTTGATGTTAAAATGTGCATGGTGCTGCCGCGCTTCTCTCATAACTAGTAAGCACGAGACACTGCGAGTTTGTTTTAAAGGCAGCGAAATTTAGCACAGGTACCTCGGTACGGCACGGCTCACTTGTTGGAAATAGACAACGTGGAGGATTATGGGTAATTTGCAGAGCCGTGCCACACTGTCCAGTGGAAAAACGCCAATAGTGGAGTGAATATTCTTAATGTGCAAGAAAGCAAAAAGATCTCGAACAGCGAACACTCATGACGCACCTTAGTGGGGTCGATGATGCCTCTCTCCACCATGTTGACGTACTCGCCGCGGAGGGCATCATAGCCAATCTCTGCGTTGCTCTGCAGGATCTTTTCCACTACCAGAGAGCCCTCCACTCCTGCGTTCTTAGCGATGGTCATGGCAGGGATGCGCAGAGCTCTGCGGATGATGTCGATACCTAAAAAAAACATTTGTAATTGTTTAGACCCCAGACACACACATACACAGTACAACCTCAAATTGTTTTCTGAGGACTCACCGATCTTCTGGTCGTCGTTGACAGGTTTGATGGTGTCCAGGACAGGGATGCAGCGCAGCAGAGCACAGCCACCTCCAGGAACAATGCCCTCTTCGACAGCGGCCCTAGTGGCATTCAGGGCGTCGGTCACTCTGTCTTTCTTCTCGTTCACCTCCACATCGCTCGTTCCACCAACCTACAACAGATACACCACCATTACATTTCACCCCATTGTGATGCAGCTAAATAGGCATAACCTGATTTTTGCGCCTGCTTTCTTACCTTGAGCACAGCCACTCCGTCGGAGAGCTTGGCCAGGCGCTCGTTGAGTTTCTCCTTCTCGTAGTCGCTGGTGGTGTTATCCAGCTGCTCGGCGATCTCAGCGACTCGCTTCTCGATGGCAGCCGAGTCGCCGCAGCCCTTCAGCAGCATGGTGTCGTCCTTGGTCACGACCACCTCGCCCGCACGCCCAAAGTCATGCGCCTGCACGTCCTCGATGGCAAGGCCCACAGCCTCATCGCCAAACACCTGAATGTCAGAAAAAATTTAATAAAAATGCAGACATCACATAACTGTGCACAGGTTAAGTGGAATCATGCGAAGGTGAAGAGGTCTTTGGTTAGAATACATACAGTGCCTCCAGTAGCGATTGCCATGTCCTGAAGCTGGTTCTTCCTGTTGTCTCCAAAGCCTGGGGCCTTCACTGCCACAACCTGCAGTCCAACCTTCAGCCTGTGGGAGTTAAATATGTGTTACATTTCACATTTCACCCACATCCACCAGAAATAATGTGTTATGCAAACCCTACCTCTAATTAACATAACACTTTAATTTCTATTCCTGTTCCCAAAAGTTGTTACAAAGAGCTACATTTAGAACAAGATTTTACAAGCCACAGCTCTGGGGCATACAGAAGGCTGTCCCATTCACTGACAATATCACTACCTAATCCATGAAACGTGTGGAGCAAAAAAAGTGTAGAGACAAACCTATTGAGGACAAGAGTGCTCAGGGCCTCTCCATCCACATCCTCAGCCACAATGACCAGGGGTTTACGGTGCTGGTTGGCAATCTCCAGGGCTGGCACGATGCTCTGGACGCTGGATATCTTCTTCTCACTCAGAAGCAGATAAGCATCCTGGAACTCGCACTTCTGACCTATAGTGAGAGCACACAGCAGGCGTTGAGCAAAGGGGAATTTTGGGATCATTACACCAGATTTCTTCTATTTAGCAGTGAGCTACACATGCTAACCTTTAGATGTGTTGATGAAGTAGGGCGAGATGTAACCGCGATCAAACTTCATGCCTTCAATGATCTCCAGCTCATCATGCAGAGTTTTGCCATCCTGGGATGATGCAGAGTTTAACAGTCAGAAATCAGGGAAATCTTCACCACATTTAAGTGCAATTAACTACCCAAACATGAAGACATACCTTTACAGTAATCACTCCTTTACGTCCCACTTTCTTCATGGCATTGGAGATGATTGTACCGATTTCGGTGTCTCCATTTGCAGAAATGGTGGCCACCTATACAAGTGAAGGAGAAAGATTTTAACACCAAACGCCTAAAGGATTTAATCTAGCTCTATAGAGGATGGAATCTTTTTCATTGTGTACGTTATACTTTTCAAAACGCTTATACCTGAGCGATTTCCTCAGGTGTAGTGACCGGCTTGGACAGCCTCTTGAGCTCACTGATGACAGTTTCCACGGCGAGCATGACTCCCCGGCGGATCTCCACAGGGTTGGCACCTTTGCTGATGGTGTCGAAGCCCTCCTTGGCGATAGCACGTGCCAGTACGGTGGCGGTGGTGGTGCCGTCACCCGCCTCCTCGTTTGTGTTGTTGGCCACATCCTGAACCAGCTTGGCCCCGATGTTCTTAAACTTGTCCTTCAGATCAATGCTTTTGGCCACTGTGACTCCGTCTTTGGTGACCTTCGGGCTGCCCCAGCTCTGCTCAATGATAACTGTGCGACCCTGGTAGGTGACGAAGAAATTACAGCCTATAGTACACTTTAACCTAAAAAATGTCAAATTTCTAAAGATATTCTGAAAAACAAAATCAACTATATAAACGAACAACAACAAAAAACACGAGTCGAAGTTTAGAGCTGCACAGAATATATAGTTTGTTAATATTGGCCTCTGTAATACTAATATTACCAATACTAATATATTGTACCTTTATATGCATATTGGCCCTATAACAAAATGTTTTATGTGCAGTGAGCAACTCAAACTTGCTCCAGATGAGTGTTTCGATTAGTTGCAGCCTTCATATGATCCACCAAATGGAAATTATTTGTTATAATAATGCAAGCCAATCTTATACCTCCTTATAAATCTCATGTTATGCCAAGAGTTTACCAATGTGTATTTAACGTATTGTAAGATCACAATCGTAATGTGCATCACTATATTGTATTTTATCCATACTGTCATAAAACAGGCCATAGCAACTTAACTAACCTTTGGTCCCATGGTGACAGCCACTGCATCCGCCAACAGGTCCACTCCCTGGAGCATGAGTGCCCGGGCATCTGCACCGAACTTAACGTCCTTGGCATAAGTGCGAGTGAGGTGTGGCGCCAGCGCCCTGCATACTGGCCTCATCTGTTTCATCACACTGGACAAGCGCAGCATCTCTGAAAAGCAACACAAAGTAGTGATGAGTCTTTTTCCATGGTAATATTTTAAACAAGTGGCTAAATGGCAAACCTGGACGAGTTTAATAGAAGAGCGCCATTTCTTATAATCTTCCATCACTATTGCGTTTTAAATGATAGTCACATGAGGACATGGGTGGGGGGCTGGGAGATGGCGCCCCTCATGGTGCTTAAATGAACTGCAGTACTTTGGTTTGGGGGGGGAAGTAGAGCTTTTCTTCCGAGGTCAGTCAGCATGGTTCCAATGAACCACGTTCAATCACGCTCACGTTCATAATCGCAGTCAATTATGATCACGTGGTAGTCGCCTTTAATTGATCGTTACGAACCTACTATCTAACACACACTCAGGTCTTTCTTAGAACCACACGATGGGTTCCATTCATGCGACACTCTCTGGCCCACGTGTGCGCAGGTCACGCGTCACAAGGTCAAGCTCAGCGTCCTCATGGCAACACGTCCGGAAGCGTCCTCATGGCAACCTCGCGCACAGCAGCAGCATGACTGGCTCAAAATGTGAAATTGTGTCGAATACCATTGCTGAAGAAAGTCTAGCGCAATTCGCTACGTTTCTTTTACTAGCTAGCCGACATTGAGAGCTCCCAGTTAGGAGAGCGAGTGACCGGACGGCTGAGAGTTTAAACCCACGGCCTATCGATCAATGTTGAACCTTAGAGCAAGTCCTTCATCCATTTGGATAAAAGCCTGTAAAGTTAATGTGAATAGCGATAAGATGGCGCGGGTTTGTACATACGACCAACAAGCAACGAGGTTTCCAGAAACACAATTCGACAGCTGATATGAAGTTACATACATTGGTGCCGCGTGGCTAGCTGGCTAGCTTTAATAGCATGGTTAGCCCTTCACCTCGAACACACGCACGACACTGTCGTCGTTTCAGCACGTGTAAACCATGCGACATGATCTGATACAGAGCGAGCGTTAGCGTTAGCTAGGCAATAAGGTATTTAGCATTAGCTAGGCAATAAGTTATCTTGCATTAGCATTAGCTAGGCAATAAAGTATTTAGCATTAGCTAAGCAATAAGGTATCTTGCGTTAGCATTAGCTAGGCAATAAGGTATTTAGCATTAGCTAGGCAATAAGGTATCTTGCGTTAGCATTAGCTAGGCAATAAGGTATTTAGCATTAGCTAGGCAATAAGGTATCTTGCGT
>JAOUQW010000049.1:17171904-17182803 GCA_028565825.1 Olivaichthys viedmensis
ACACACACACACACACACACACACACACACACACACACACACACACACACACACACACACACACACACACACCTGCAGCGCGCGCTGAACAGCACACACACACACACACACACACACACACACACACACACACAGAGAACTGATGTGAGTCATGAGATTTTCAAACAAATAAATGATCAGATGCATTGGTATACTTTTTAACATTAAAGAATATGAATGATTTCAGGTAATTGATAATTAGTTATAGATATTAAGTTTGTTGTATATATATATATATATACACACACACATCGTATTCAAGTTAGTACGCTGGTTTTATTTCATCAGTTCTGAAAATTAAAAGAACACAGTTGTGTCAAACATTTCTCATACAAGATTTCGTCCCTTTTCATTAATATAACCCATTAAAAATGCAGTAGCGACCCTAACGCATAGAGGACCGTGTTTGTTGAGTTGGTATCAGGTGCTCGTCATTAAAAGAGACTGCAGTTAACACCTGTAGGTGCGCTTGAACTTTATGGCGTCATAGCAATTAAAAAAATAAATGAAGCAGATAGTGTGCGAATGGGATCTTTATATAGATTTCAAATCATATGAAAATGTCTCTGGCTGCTCAAAAATAACGCGTTCATGAATTCCGAGTACCTACACTTACATGAATACGTCAATAATAAGTATTAAATATTGTCTGCGTGTGTGTGGGGGGGGGGGGAAACAAGCATACACACACACATACACACACACACACTGCTTGCTTATCTGCCGGAGTCGTTTCACACGTAAAGAGAGCAGTTTGTATTTCTTGTGGTGAGCAGTTGCCTCGGTTGACATCTGCTATATTAGACGGACGGCCAAAACCTTATCACCACCGTGTTATGTGAGATGTTGATGATCTCTCGTGGCATATATAGACACTTGAAATGAAGTCCTGATTTGTCACAATAGAGGGCGTAGCATCCCGGATCACATAGAACCGTAAATTGTCACACCGAGCGCTCTGCGGCACACTTGACCCCCATCAGTCCTTGCTCTCATGTTCTTTAGGTGGTTTTTTTTTTCAAGCTCTGGGAAACTGACACTTTGTGTGGGCTTCCCCGGAGACGCATACTTTTGCTCTAAAGTCTCTCTTTGTCTGTCTTGTCCCCTCTCATCCTTTTATTTTAATTTTTTTGGCTTCCTTCCACTCTCACTCTTATTGGGCCACAGTGTTCAATCAGCATCTCTGTTTTCATTTTGTTTTGTTTCCTTACTCAAAAAAGAAAAGAAATCGGCATAGGAATTCTGTGCATGTCAAAACATTCATATTCTTGGAAAGCATCCAGCTGTGGGCTGGTTTGCAAAAAAGCTTGACTTTTTCTCATGAAAGTATTAACAAATAGGAAAGAAAAGTGTCCATCAAACACGCAGCCAGTGTAGTAACCTGCTACTGCAAATTTGCAAGGGGGTGTCATTTGCTGGGATTACACTGGCATTACATATCTTTCTTGCTTTAGATGTTTTAGTGCTGCAGGCATTCGTTTACGTAGCATTATTTGGATTCAGGCTCCGCTACCAGCTTTCCCTCACCGAGCAGTTGCCATTTTAAACCAGTGTGAGTCATCGACATCGCCTCAAAAGGCGCACTCAGACATGGCCTAGCGTCACGGAGGCCTAATAAGCACACGCATGCATGTTTTCTCTGTTGTTACAACCCCTGTCAGAGCCTTACGCACACACAAACACACACCGTTTTCATTCCTTAAGGTCACTGAACTCAGAATAAGAGGAGTGCATATTCATATACATGTATGTACACAGCCATACCATCACATAGTCCTGTTTTATTTGGAACAGTTTCTTTTTGCTTTGTCATCTTTACAGTAGGTTGGCATGAGAACGGCTGCATCATTTGTTCAGGTTTTCGTATGAATGCGATGAGAGCGTGTCTGTGTCTCTTTGTAAAGTGCAAAAGCCACACATTTAGTTGTCTCTTTAGATAAGTGCAGTCATGTTCGAGCTCCAAATGTTGTGTCTATGTTGAGTGATTAAAATCTTTTTGGTGTTTTATGTCAGTCAGGATAATGAGAGTGAACCCTAGTTTTATGATAATTGTCTGACATCTGGTGTGATTATTACATCCAGTTTGCCAAAATGTGGTTTTGTGATAGAAATATGTATATATAGACACACATTAATGTGACAGAATAATGTTTTTGACATCTTTACATGCATGTGGATTTTTAAAGGCTCAAACCTGGCAGTGAAGCTCTAATAACTCTTCTTGACTTTATACTACATACTATATGTAGTAACCGTGCTCTGACGGTTCTAGGTCCTCTACCTTGATTGCCACCTATCGCTTGCGCACTCACACAAACACGCGCTCCACCACGGTTTGGTGCCGTAGGCTTTTAAGAGCCTTGTTTAATACACGCCCTGTGCCTTTTTTTTCTTCTTTTTCTTATTTTTTCTTATTCTTATTTTTTTTCTTTTCATTCTCTTCCTCAGCCTGCTGTATTTGCAGGCAGCTTTAGTGCCAGACGCCCTGAGGCAGCAGTAGCGCCAGTGAGTCTTCCCACCTCTGTTTTTGTGGTGGGAGATGACATGTCGAAGCTTTGAAGGGCAGGAGAAGGAGGGAAGGGAGCGAGGGAGGGAGGGAGGGAGTGAACACATCACTCTGCAAGAGCACTGAAATGTCATGTGGCCTGCAGTCCGCCCAAGTTCTCTCACTGTCTATGTGGGCCGGCAGAAATGGAGACAGGAAGCACGCTCAGACTACAACACACACACTTCTTTCACAAACACTCAAAATGCTCGATCCCCCCTCTTACTTGCATTTTGGTCCCTACGTCTCGGAGCTTCGCATATATTCTGTTGAACTTGATATGAGCAACACATTAGCTCAGCTTACTGGTGAGTACAGTCAGCCTAAAGCTATGCGCTTCACCACACCTAAGTTATGGCTCGACACTTCAAAGTTCTTCTAAAAAACCTCTCTGGAATGCCGAGGCTCTTTAAATACGCCGACAAAATGAGGAAAAGCACATACAAACACACACACATACACACGGATCCAGACGATCCACCCACCCTCAGCACCTACACCGAAGTAAATAAAGACTCCATCGCCCAAACAGAAAACATTTTAATAAGCACATTATAGCCTGGTGCGTATGTGTCCTTGTGCGTATAGCCGTGTGTATGTAGGCAGTATGTTTGTGTCTTTGTTGACTACAGAGATGTTTGAATATATATATATATATATATATATATATATATATATTTGGAAGATGCACATGTACATGAATTCTGAACACGGTTCTGTCTACACTGCATTGCACAATGGCTGTGTTTCATATGGCATGCACACCTGTGTGTGTTTGTGAGGTTGTGTGTGTCTGTGCAGGAGCAGGTTACGGTGGTGCCACCGGCGTGTCTGTTTACGTCCCCGCCGAGCTTCTGTCTGAAGGGCCCTTCATTTACAGACAGGGAAGATTAGAGAGGAGCCATTCCTTAAACCCTCCTATGGAGATCAAACAGCACCAGAGCAATGTCTCCCATGCATCTAGGTGAGGGGATTTTTTTTTGTACACGTACAACCCCTCCACCACACACACACACACACACACACAATGCTGAAAGGGTGTCTAGTTGTCTAGTTGCCTAGTTCCTCCTCTTCATTGCTACGTTGTCCTGTGAACTGTGTCGCACTTTGAATGGCAAAAAAAGCTGTTTGATTATCTCTGGTTTCAATGAGTTCAGCCTGGTTTGACAGCAAATGATTAAGGAGCTCAGCTAGATGACCTCCAGTTGTGTGCTAGCTTGATTGTTATTGCCATCACTTGAAACAGTTCTAGAAGCTGCCAAGGGGGGCTTTTGCTACCAGGTTGTCATGGACTGGTTACGTGCAGAAAGTGCATGTCTTGGCCAGAAAGCGCAGAGCATGACGGTGTGCGTGCAGCGCACCTTCTTATCCGACTGAGTCATTGGCCTGACTGACCACAGAACCCCAGACTCTGTTGTCTGCACCTGTAATTATTGTGTCCCTAGAGCTCGACATCATTGCGTTTTAGCAATATAAAGTGAGCTCATGAATCGCAGCAAGGCCATACCACACGCGAGCTTCGCATTCAAGTCTCTTTATTTACTCTTTACACAGTTGCTCTACTTTATTACATAAACGGTGCCAATAAGGCAAAGCTGTAGAACAAGATCACAAGGACATCAAACCATTAACTTACTTATGATATTATGCCTTATTTCAGCAAGTCTCTAAATCATTTTATAAATACCCGAATGACAAATGGGCCCCTTTTATAAGGATACAGTAAGGACCAACAATAGTGTACAGATTTTGTGATTTCATATTTTGTGTCCTATACTGTGTATTCTCAACTCAACTTTATTTATATAGCGCCTTTTACACTTTAAAAGTTTCATAAGGCAGCTTTAAAGATCATATAAAACAATAAATGAATGATGTAAACTCAATCGACGAAAGAATAGAAGTACACGAACTGGAAGTATGATGAAAATGAAAAGAAAAAGAAACAGAAGTCATTTAGATTGATTGTAAGGTGATGAATAAAAACAATCAATGCACAATTAAAATACATGAAGTCCTAAAACTGGATCTTAAATTCAAAACTAGAATAACAAGAAATGTTTGAAAGGATTGAAAATTGTTGCAGTATCGGAATTCTTAACATTGACTCGTAGATTGTTGCAGAATTCTGGAGCTCTGTGAAGTCTGCATTCCTTATTCCAAATCGAATGGAATTCAATTCTAGGTGTTCCTGATTAGGCGTGATCCGGTAGCTTTGTCTAAGCGCTCTGTCATTACAGTCAAGTGAAAGGCAAGCGATTACAGGGTAAATAAACACATTAGGCCCATCATTGATAGGAAAGCCTGTTATTATGCTTCAGAGCATCAGGCGAAATGTCAAAGAGTGTGTCACTCAGTTTGCCAGGTCAGCGGCCTGTTATTTTAGCGGATAATTGCACTGCTAAAAAATGCTTTAATAGCATTGTTGGTATTATCTAATGCTTTTGTCAGCACACGGCATCTTGTTTTGTTGATAATCCAGATGAGGTCACAACTGATTATAAATACTCGGGCAAAGTGCCATAAGGAATGATGAAAATTACCAGTCACACCTTGATGGTCCTTTGAAATACGAGCGCCGTCTTATTCTGTAGCTGCTTCCTGCTTCTTTAACGTCTTTAAAGAAATATGCGAGATGCCTAAAATGTGAACGGTCATATGAACTGCTTTCCGTCCACACCTCCTTGGCTCGCATCGCTCCTGTTGTGTCTAAATTTTCCATGGAAGCGCCGCCAGCTGCTGAGAGTGCTGTTCCTTGAAGCCACAGTGTGCGTAGCAGCAAGGTCGAGCATGTGAGCCGAGGCTCCATGCGGCCTCTCGGCACTGGGCCTGGGCTTGGCAACAGACCTGACCAAAGGGGCCTGTGGGAGCAGGCTAAAGAATAAGCCGTGTGTGTGTGTGTGTGTGTGTGTGTGAATAAATGAGAGTGTGTGTCTACCCAAAGGCAAAAACACTCGAGTTAGAGAACCCGTTCCTCATTTACATGTTTTGTGCTGCCTTCCCAGCTGATCAGCATTTTAATTTAATGACTGTTGTTACTCTTCTGTGTGCTCTTTTTAAGCTCTTGCACCTCACACTACTATAATATACTATAAAAGGATTATGGATTACTATAGTATAACTTGACCCTGTGTTTTATTTGTTTAAAAAAAAAAAACAGGCATTTTAATCCCGCTGAGACTGTTGCCACATTCGTAGTCCTGCAAGCCAGATTTCTAGCTATCGCCAGAAAGTCTGGTAGGTTTCATCACTCAATGTGGTAAAGACCCGCCTATGCTGACAGGAAGGGGCCATTTGACTGACACGCAAAATGATCAACTACAGACCGTTGCTTTTCCGTGACGTCGGCAGACTCAGGGGTCTCATTTACTTGGTTCTAATGGCGTCAAACAAGACTCTTGAATAACTTTTAAAACACAATATGAAGGTCACGAACTATTTTCGATCCAGCAACCATGAGCCCTATTTTCATGATTTTAACAGAAGTGCAAAGAATAAGCCATAAAATCGCAGTGTGGTGTGTGGACGTGCAGCATGTGGTAACCTGGCGAAGAGCAGTGTAGTTTTGTAAAATGGAGTTGGGTTGGAACGAACACATTATCAAGAGACATCATCTCTATGATAGTAATTCATTTGGCGAGACTGGTATTTAATTAGTTTTGTTAGACATTCTGTTGATTCTTTTAATTAGGTGATGTTCCTTGTGTAATGATGCGTCAGCTGTCGGATTCACATTTAGTACACACAACTGAGCACAGATAAAAGTAATTCGATCAGTTGTGTTTAGGATGTGATTGGGTGAAGGAACCTATTCATATTAAAATGGGCTGACCACAAAACTGAGGTGTAAGAAATGAGGCAGGACTTTTAAGCCTTTAATTGAATGCAGAAATACTAAAAGTGCTCTTAATGGACGGTAACGCAAGCACATTTTGGACCAAAATGGGTTTGAAAGTACCACAACGCAGGCAGATTTCAAATGTTCCACACCCTATTGTGCCACTTCACTCACACCAGCGTAGGCACATTTATTTCTGTTTAAGATAATAATAATAATAATAATAATAATAATAATAATAATTTTTCATTTTGAGTTCAAAATCTCAAAGTGCTTTACATATAAAAGATCAGAAAGTCAAAGTATTTATGATGAAGCACATTAAAGAACCAACGTACAATCACTAATGAATTGACTATAAATATAATATTAGTACTACAAATCATGGAAAGTTAAAAAGACCCAAAGATAAAAGACCCAATAACTATAAATAGGCTAAATTAAACAAGTATGTTTTTAATCCGGATTTTAAAACACCTATAGAGCTAACGTTCTCTGGAACACTATTTCAGAGTTTAGGGGCGATATAAGAAAAACATTTCCACCAGCTGAGTTGCGAGTGATGTTCAGGATTAACAGTAGACCTGCCTCAGCTGAGCGAAATGCTTGGGATGGGCTGTACTGCTTCAGAAGATCAGCAAGATACGCCGGAGCTAAACAATTTAGAGCTAATAGACAATAGACACTAAGTGCGAACAGGAAAAAACTGGCTTACACTCAACCAAATTAAAATAATGTCAAAGTTATACCATTAAATAACACTTGCTTCTGCATGAAAATAGAGTCTTCTATCTTCCTCCAAAAAGCTCATTGTTGTCACGGTGTCCAGAGCAGCATTTAGCTTTATGAACAAAAGTTTGTTTCCCGTCTGACCGATAAAGTGATGTATGGAAGTGCGTGCAAACAGGAAGAGCGGCTAGCCAATGAGAGTGTAGCTGTTAAGATTCTGAAAGCTGTGGTCATCTTATCGTGTCATCAGATGGTCCATGGTCCATGTAAGAGGGTACATGGGCGGAGCATCTGAGGCTGAGACTTCCCCATACACAACGTGTGTTGTTTAGGCATATCAATCATATTTTTGCCTGCATCAGGCTCTTGGAGTTCCTGCTCCCCATTCCATTGCGATATAGAGTACGTGCTTGTTATTGAGCTGGAGGCGTGCCCAGATGCGCGCAAATTGGACCGATTCACACAGGAAGAGAGGGGAACTTTGTTAAATTGGTTCCATACGCTTAGCTGACAGTGAGGTCATTACACTGGGAAACATCTACATGGGTGATCTGTGCACTGAAGCAGGGAATATCAGATGTTTAGAGTGAGGTAACTGTGATATTATGACTTATTACGTCTGTAATAAATTTTAACAATGATTCTAAAAAGCATTTAGAATTTTCTTTTAAGCATTTCTATTATTTAGAAAATAGGTGTTATAGGCAAAATAGGCAGTGATTGATGGTCAGGTCCCAAATAGGCAGTCTCTATTTCCCATGTACAACACTGACTACTGTAACATTATTTCTACAGTCAGCCTGACATTTTATCCACATGGAATTGACATTAGTGTGGTGCACTCTTATAACACTGCCATCAATAATAAAACCTCTTCTCGTCTGTCCTTGTCCATGTTGCTGGTGAGAAAATACTCCCTGGGGTCTGCAAGTCTGGGACGCCATGCGCAAAACCACCAAGATTTATAAATAAATATGAATAAACGGGCTGGATTTGCCTTTGCTGCCTTTGTCTGTCCAGTATACTAGGCTCCTTGGCTTGCAGCGAAGCATCTACATTTGGTTTGGCTGTTCTTGCCTGTGAAAACCACAGGAAAAGGAAATGCAGAGCCTTCAGAAGGCTTGAGAAATTGCCATAACAAAATGGAACAGTGCAGACTTCAAACTAACAAAAAAGCCTTGAAACAGAGGTTGCTTATACTTTCTAATACTTTAGCCATGTATTTTCTTTTAAATTCCAATGAATTAAATTCTTGCCTTGAAAGTTTCTTCATGTGGCATGTAAATTAATTCCATTCTTGTACATCACACATACTTTATCCCACATTTAGCTGAGCACTTATAAAAGTTGAGTGTAAGAGTTAATAAAGCCCCCGGGATGAGTGGTGAAAGATTACAACACAAGTCCAGTCGCCTGGACTTGCTACTACCAGACATTCAGGCAAATTTTTCCTTGCTTATAAACATGGTGACATTAAGTCTGTCTTAGCTGTGGCAGCCCAGCCTCGCGTCTCCAGGGCTGGAGTGAGGTTTAGCTGGAGGACTCTCCATTTGGTCACTGCTGCCGACTCCTTGAAGTGCGCCGGGAGAAGCCGCTGCGGTCTGTCGTGGCGACTAGAGGCTTGCAGCGCAGCACTTCCATCCCCTACACCGACCTCAGAAAAGGAAATCTGGGTTGGAGAAATAGAAGGGTTGCTCCTGATCTATTTACAGAGCCCTCTGCCTCTTCAGTGCCACCCACGAGTGCGTGCAGTGTGTGTGCAGGGCTGATGTGTGATCCGTTCAGATGGGGTAGTCAAATCTTTGCACTAGTTGTGTTTCTCTAGATTTGTAGCTTCGATTTAATTGCGCTATGATGTTCTGCCTGTACCTTTGTATAGATGTATTTGTTTGTTAACACGGGCATATTAACTAGTAGCCGGAACCCATGTTTAAAAATTAGTACTTTTCACATGCTATTGTCACTTGTGTCTCGAGTCCCTCTGTAGGAGCCGTCATGCCTTCCAACCAAGCTCCTCTACAGTTTCCTACATTAATAAAAGCACACATGCCTTGACAACAGAAAAACCAATAAGCCAGTCTCAACAAATAACCATAAAACATAAATCAGTATCTAGCTTCTTTTTGATGCCAGACTTTTAAGCCTGCATACCTTTGCTATGATTTGGTGGTTAGTATTTTCCTTTCCATGTCTATATAAACAGTGTTTAGTCGCTGCTGTTGGTAGATATGTGTAAGGGGAGATCATGGAGAGAAATATGGGGGTTTGCGTCGGCAGAGTGTATTCAGACCTCAGCAAGGGAGACTGTACCGTCGGAAACTTTGGTTCAAATGAGATCATGGGCATCTCTGTTTTAGTAGACATCAGTGGTTTTTCACCTACAGCTCAAAGCTACCCATTTGCAGTCTTTGATGGTGTCTTAAGATTGTGGAGACGTCTTTGAACTGACTTTATCAGCTGAACGTGGTGCTCAGGTTTTTTGTATTGTTAGTGGTTTGGAATTGGAAGTTAATACATATTTAAACATAAACATATATATTTGCTAAAGTCTGTTTTCATATATTTTTAAAAAGAAGTTAAGAGGAAAAACGTTTTGCCTGCTTGCTTGATGGAAAAATTCAGGTAACTTCCTAGCCGCCCTAATGTTTACTTCAATATATATATAAAAAATATATATATATATATATACAAAAATGTCTTCGGCACATGTAAAGACATTCTGTAAAGTGAAAATGCATTCAAAAATAATCAAATTAAAAGTTCCTGAATATAAAAAAACAATAAAAACAATAAACGAAAACAAATCAGTGTGTTGGTGTTTCGCAGCCTTTGCCTTTAAAACTGCATCAATTCTCTTAGGCACACTTTCGTGCAGTTTTAGAAGGAAATCGGCTGGTAGGTTGTTCCAAGAATCTTGGAGAACTTGCTACAGTTCTTCTGTAGAACTTCGGCTCTCATTTGCTTCTGTCTGCAGATAAAATCCCAGAACAGCCTTCATTATGTTTTTATCTTAAAAGTTGTCTATTACGTAATATCTTACTTTCTTTAATGACTTCCAAAAAAATCTGTGTAACATTACATTTTTTGGAAGATTTGCTGTTTTTTAATGACACACTAATGCAGAAGACATCAACTAAACATTTAAACTTTTTCACAGTACTGTACTTTATATAAGGAAAATAATGATTCATTTATGTCATTTAGACTGTTACAGTATATTTACATTTATTTCATATAGACTTATTTTAAGTTAATCTATCTCGCCTCATCAATTCTTCTGATCTGAGGGGCGTTATTCCAAAAACTATTAAAGCTCCGCAAATGAATGATGAAACCTGTTTAGATTACACAAGTGAAGTCACCTTGACTTACTATTCCTAGACATTTCTAAATGGCTTTGATGATTGAAAACTTTAATAAACACATTCACCTGCAATTAAGCTTGACATGTTAGCCTGGGTTCTAACAAAAATAAAGTGCCTGACTTTAAACACAAATCATGTTTTCTGCGTGTTCTGGCAAAGTAGCGGTAACAGTATTTCAGGAGGGTTGGGTAACGAGCTAATTTACTGTCACTACATCATGATGCAGCGCATCTTCCCACCACACTGGACCCATTTCAGTTTGCATACCGCCCCAACCGGTCGACAGAGGATGCCATATCCTCTGCTATCCACCTGTCACTGACTCACCTGGACAAAAAGGACAATTATGTGAGACTGCTGTTCATAGACTTCAGTTCAGCATT
>JAOUQW010000049.1:17214496-17225747 GCA_028565825.1 Olivaichthys viedmensis
CAAAGCTACATAAGCTACATAATCGTTCAAAGCGAGCAAAATTATCTATGAAGAAAACAACGCAAATCATGTGTTTCAAACCTTTGGAAACTATTTAAAACAAACAATATTTAACATAACGTATTTTTTTGTAATAATTGATCATGTAATATTTAAAAGTTTATTATATCTGATGATACAATGTTTGATCACAAACATCTTTAAAAAATAAATAAATTAATATTTACACTCTCATAAACATTGGCACTTCTCTGTGCATTTAAAGTATTTCATTAATATGTAAGCAAAAATGGTTGTTTTTTTTATTTTATTATAACTCGTGTTTTTTCTACTGTGGCTCATTGGATAAAGCTTGAGCCCTTCTTACCTTGGATGCCAACATTTACATAAAGCAGAATTTTTTAATCTTTGTTTTATCATATGTAAGTTACAATAATGATAGAAAGTAAATGTACCATTACAAACCTGAACACACCAGGGCTTTTAAACGGTGCTGCTGTAGTGAGGAAACTAGGAAACCATGTTAAGTGGCAGTCTCTCAGTAAGGCTGCTGCAAGTCATCTTTGTTCTTTGGAGCATCTGTGTTTATTTCTTTGTGTTAACCACTAAATTGGTCCACAAGAGATTCAGTGTTGGCATATGTCGAGGGGCTAACAGTGTGCATGTGGGAGTGGAGCGCATCAAACAGGTGTGAGGTTAGGGCTGGATCAATTATCACAGGTTGTGCCCAGCTGTCATCCTTCCAGGAAGCTTTCGTCTCCTTAGTACTGGTCAGCGTGTCCTTATGGTTTAGGTCTATAAAAAAATCTGTGACAATTCTTGCAACACGATTGTAGGACATTTCTGGAAAAAGCTGAAAATCTTAGATACTCGGTTATTGATGGAAATACCGTATGCTTTCTTTCTTGGCTATGAATGAACATCAGTGTTTTCTTGTTAGGTTTTTTTTGTTATTGAGGCCACTAGGAGCTAGTTAAATTTGCTAATTATTTTGTGGGACTACAGTTAAAGTGCCATGCCCCAGGTGTTCCAAAAAATCTGTCTAGTATGGGAGTTGTGGCCATTTTCGTGGTTATCATATGTCTTTTGACAAAACTCCTGAGAGTATCTTGTCTACGTTTCCCTCTGCTCTGGTTATTTAGGAAAGACCTTGTTAGCTGGTAAGCGTGCATATCTCATTAAGCCTGTTTGTGGTTCTGCATCTCTCTTGCTTACATATTGTCCCTACCACATCCTTCTGTGATCTAAACACAACTTCCCAATTGGTGGGTCATTAAGGCTAATCAGAACCCACAGAGGCCAACAATTTTCCCTGCCTCTCCTAAGGTGTAAGTCCTGGCAGATTATTGATACTACTGAATTATTCTCTGTTTTGACAAGAAAACAAACAAAACAAAAAAGAAAATAGACTTCATTCACACACCTCTAAGTCATGGGCATTTCTGTTATGTGGAATCAGTGTAAGAGTCATTTCTCTTTTGGCATTCCATGCTTAACCCAGGAGACGCTCTTGTGAACTTGGTGTTCCATAATGATCTCTTGATCTACCACAAATAATTGTGTTGACTCAGGAGAAAAGGACAACAAGAAGTCCCACAACCCCAGATCGTTTATCTTGTAAATGTCTCAGGTTGACATCATATAGAGCGAGCATTCATGTGAGTTTGTGGGAAACACAGGTGTTGGAATGATCCAAGTATATCCCAGGTTGCACCACTTCTATTCACTGCCTCTGTAAGGGACAGCCCACTGTGCCTACGCAGCAGTGGAGCAGGGCGATTATGGAATTAAGACTCGGCACTTGCACAGTAAATACAGCACAAATGTTGAAAGAGGCAAGAATGGATCTATCACTTGTTTTTCCCACAGGAGAATAATGTAGTGCAGCATGCAGCATGTATATCTACGTTTTGTTTGTCTCATAAACTGAGAGTTCCCAAGAGAAACACACCACTATTGTAGTGCATTTTCTCAAGGCGCTGATTTGTTAGGGATTACTTCCCAATGCACCTTTGTTGAATTGAGCTTTTATTTCAGGAAATATCCTATTTGACACATGAGAATGAAATTGCTTGCTGCAACAGTGCTGCTGTTGTTAAATTTACTTAACATAAAAAAAAAAGCCAGGTTTTGGCACAATCACGAATCACAACCAAGAAGAAAGGCAGCGCACTAAAAAAGACTGTCAGTTGGCTTTTAAAACCTTTTATCAATTAAATGTTTAATAATTAGACACACTGGCGCAATCATTTAGTAAATATGTTGGAAGTTAGGCGTGTTATTATATTATTATTAGTGTATTTTTTGCTTCCTGTCCATGACGGGCCCCCTGCTGGCTGCGAGGCCCTGAACAACCTCTTAGTTTGCTAATGCGTATGACCAGCGCTGCTGTCTGGAAGTATCATCTGATTACATAATGAAGAGACTCATCATAAACACTTTGCTGTCAGTGGTAGAAAGTTTTTTTATTTTTTATTATACCTGTTATTTCTGTGCTAAAGAACTCGGTACACTGGTGATTTCCAGAGCCACAACTACCAACAGTATGTTAACATTAAATTATTGCAGGATTACTCAAATAGGCAGGACAGAAAACAGAATAGTGGAAGTATTAACAGACTTTATTCATGCTCCTTCTAGTTTCTAGTGTCCAAAAACCATGTCAAACTTACTTTTCAATGTCATAAGGTGGATTTTTGATACAATTTCCACAACTTTGAAGGTAACTCAGTCAATTTGAAACCTGACTCATGAATATGTTTTCTTAATATTGCGCCATGCTGCCTTCATGGTGACGAGAGCTATGTGTTATCCCAGGTCAGTACGTGCCCTCTGAATTGCACCGCATGCCTCAACTCTACCTGAGGTACAGGCAGTAAAGGTTAGCTTCTTTGATGTGCTACCACACCCACAGACTTCCTCTTCCCATGGATAATGTGCTAATTCATTGTCCAACTTCTGTTAAAGCCCAAGTATTTTACCTTTAAAAGTCTTACACCACCTCGGGGTTGCCTCGTTTTAAGCTCAGCACAGCCCTTGCTTATTTTTCCACAAGTTCTAAGAGTTTTTGCTCTGTAATTATTTGCGTTGGTAGCATGTGCACAGTATAACTCAAGTATTGTCAATTAGTCAGCATGTTGCCCCACTTGAGTAGAAGGGTTGTAGTGAAGCAGGTTAATGGTCAGAAAAGACTTACTGTCTTACAGTCTAATTGTTAACTGGTATGTGTCTAAATATGAGAGAAGCATGTGCATGTACTCGACACTTCTGGTGCCTACATTCAGTTTGTCAGTAACCTTAGGGATGAAATACAGCAAGTGAAATATAGCAAGCTTAATTGTGGTGTGGAATGTCTGAACCTCAGGGTATTGGACCATAGTGCAGCACACTAACACCCCCAAGAGTGTAGACCTCAGATCTTTCTACTCATACCGTTCCCTTACTCCCACACAGACCCCACCATCCCCTCACACTTGCTGAGCCTGACGTCAACCTCTCTACACACAACCAGTGTCCTAGCTTGGGTTCAATTCCTGTTTTGACACCGTGCCCTAATTACTGATGTAAATGATTGATCACCTGGCTTATGTTGCAAGGGTGGAAGGAAGCCCTCGGCCTGTCAGGCAAGGGGCGAGTCTAGAGAACGGGTAGAGGGGAAAATGGATACCCATGCTGTGCTGCAAGCCAGGAGATTAGGTTCTGAGCACCTGCAAATTGGACCAAAGGCTTTTCCCATTAGTGGGCACTCCGTTAGCCACAGTACCTGCACAGGTGTTAGGGGATATCTGCAGTCCTTTGTTAGCTCTAATCCCATACCATTCTGTACTTGGCCAGCCTCAGGTTTAATCCAGTTCTTTGACACCTGAAGAGTTTAACCACTGGCAGGTATATTTGAGCACTTTTGAAATGTGATTTGGCTAATTGGGTTTGAAGTGGAAGGCAAGAGTACCTTTGGCCTAAAGCTACACCAGATGGTTTTGGTGACTGTATAGTTAAATATCTACAGCCTAGTGCTGCTGGGGAAAAGCAAAAGCAAAGTGAGAAGGTGAGAAGGAACTTGCTTCAAACACCCAGCCATCTGACAAACAGTAACTGAAAACCATTGAGCTACCTTTACTTCACAAATATTATTGCTGCTCTCAAGTTATATAGGTTTGCTAAAAAAAATTCTTGCTATTGTGCTTTTGTGTGATATCTCCAATAAAGTCAAAGTAACACTCAAGCATTGTAGTGTGTATTATAAAACCCATTCTCTTTACCCTTGATCCATGGACACACATCCAGCCTCGCAATCCCTTGTTTCTTGATCAGCCACTGGTATGGAGACAATCTTTGCAGTCTTTCTCCTAGGGGTCAGTCAAGGTTTAACCCCAATCTTCTCCAACTGCCTGACTTGCATGGCCTCTGCAGCTGCAGCCCAATTGATCTAGGTGCTGTAGGGAGATAGATTGTACAGGAAATGGCTTAATTGGCCTCACTCTCACTGCAGGAATGCAAATAGCCCTCCATATTTGCCCCACTCCTGCCCATGTACATGGCAAAACCCTCACACCTTAAAACGACCAGCATTTTAAATCTGGTAATTCAGTTTACTAAAACAAAGAGTGTGCTAATTTTCTGTTTTAAAGATTTAATCAACGTAATAGCATAATACACAATTTACATGTTTGGATTTATTTATCAATAGCAATTTCAACAATAAAACTATTTTTCTAGTTAAAACCATGTCCTTGGATGCAGCTCCTGTAGCATATCAAACCAATTTAATGCAAAATTTGGATTTTAGAAAGCGAGGGTGATTTTCTTGAATCTCATGTGAAGAAAAGCTATAACATTGAACTGGCTCCTTGCCCTAAGTTTAACTATCCATATGAGAGGGTCTGTGGGAAATATAACAAATATGACGCACGTGACACAATATAGGCCAACAACTAAATCTGTGTTGCACATATCAAGCTCTGTAGTATAAGATAAGATTAATTTTCTTGGCTTACCTGTTTATGGAACTGGGCAGGTGCTTCTTCAGGCCTTCACACAAGGGTCACCTGGATCAACAGGTTGGGGTCACGACTCCTAGATGTGCTTTAAGATGAAAGCCTTAAACAGCCAAACATGCGTAACCTGTGTGGCTTTGATCTTTTCTAAAGGTCGCTTGTCCCTCTCCATCAGTCTTCAGGTAGCTCAGAGAGACTGTGATCTGTCAGCTTTAGAGGGCGCCTCCTTGACCAATGCTTGCAACCTCTTTGCTTTCTGATATCAGCATATTGGCAGCATGTTGTCAACATGTTATCATGGATGAATTTAAAGTGGCAGTCCAACTCTGTTGTCTGAATGCTGCCTATATTGCCTTTCCTGAATATTATCCATATTGGCTTTGCTGAAACATGCCCAGGCTCTAGCTTTACTTCAATAAAGACAGGAGTACGTATGTCTCTTTTCTTAAGAACAGAAGAACTTATGCCTCCTTTCTGTCTTATGTAACGTTTTAAACATCTGAGGAAGTTCAAATATGACAGCAGCAAAAATGTGCAGCTTTGAAGTCTTTGACAGTCCTTCAAACGGCAGACAATCTGACGCTTAAGACTCGTGCAGAGTAGGGAAGAAGCACCACCTCTTTATATTCCTTTTTTTCTTTTTCTAAAGCACCAATGATCATGACTTAGACAGACTTTGGTGTGTGTGGCTCTCTACCACAAAGGTGGGTCATAGGGCACATTATAAATGCTCTATTTTACCAACACTTGGTGTGCTTTCTTCTTAATATGTGACGTCTATCATGCATTGATAGAAACATACAGAGACAGGCAATAATACACAATCAATTTAATTACCACACTTTTGAGTGGGAATTAATCTTTAGAAAAGTGTTTTTGGAACTTGTTAATTAAGTACGTATTCAACTGAACATCTATCATCGTCCCTGTATCATTTAGGAGGTATCAGGAATGACCTGTGGGCTGCACAGGCCACTGTATATCACAATGGAACTTGGCACTTGACAGCGCTAAGACTTCTTATCAGCAGCTGAACTTGATCTTGTTGATTTGTAGCTCAGTGAAGTTTTGGATGGATTAATGGATTTGACCTTGGGGCAGGTAGTGTCTCATATATTATCTATGAGGATAATGGGGGATGAAGTGGGAGTGGATCTATTAATTACATGTCTCCAATCAGTCGTGCACATAATATCTGCCGGGAAATAACGAAATGGCTTTACAGAGAATGTTTGATGCTAAAATTCTTTAGAGTATGTTTATGTTTTATGTTTTTGCCAGTTGGCCACGCTCTTCTTGTCCAAGCAGTTGTCTGGTTATTTGAAGCTGACCGTACAGATGGACAAAGCTCCCTCGATGCTCTGGGCCTGCACACCACAATATGATGGGTTGGGGGGTCACGTTACCTTGGGGGGTTAGGTAACTCCAGAAGGATAATCCCTGGACCTGGTAAACCGGTCTTTAGAAATTCACTGTGTATGCCTGCCAACCTCAGGCTGTGTGGGCGTGCATGTGCTGTGTCCCACTCCCTTAGGAGAAGCATTCTGCTACAGGCCGTCTCTGTCTCCCCATCGGCCGTCTTTATAATCAGACACCATTATTCTCCAGTCAACACAGTTTGCAGGTTCCATGTAGACAAAGGTCTCTTAAGTGCTGAGATTTAGCTTCCAGCATTCTGAATTGAATGTCATAACATAGTCTCTCTTGCCTGACTGAAAAAGATTTCCTGTTATTTCCTATTCACTTATTTACTATAGTTTGAATTTCAGTGCATTAATAGTTTAAATGTACATTATTACATTATATAGTGTATGCCTTTACTTTATTATCATGTAATGATGCACACACACACATAGATATATATACTAAAAGTACTTTGTACCTATTTCTAATTTTGGATATGGCTGTGTGTCATTAATAAAAAGATTGTTTGTTTTATTCATGTAGTTTAATCAGGGGTGTTCAAGTAGTAAAAAAAACATTTAGCATGATGGACTACCAAGACTAATACAACCGCCACTAATACAACTCCTTCCAGGTGAAAGAAAAGCTATACACAAATTAAACTCAAGGCAGTTATATTAATTGTAATACTTGTTCATTAAATGTAATGTAACTGTTTATTACAGTTTATTATTTTAAAAAAAAGTAATATAAAAATGTGCCGAATCAAATCAAACTAGGACTACTACGGTGACCTCAGCTGAACTGTGGCATCTCAGCCACCAGCTACATCAACAGTTCCCAGACCCCTGATCTAAACCAGATTTTTTGTCTTGTGGTGCCGAGCGCAGATTTACGGTGGAAAATCCCATACTTTATGGGCCAGTGTTGTCTCGCTCTCTGAAGTGTCTTGTGCAACAGTTGTGGATGACAAAACAAGTGGTGCAAACAATTTAAGCATATTTTGGTCCTTTTATCTGTACTCCAGATGTCAACCAGGTCATAACATTGTTTAATATGTCTCAGTGACACTCGATTCGGCCTGATGAGATATTATTGTATATTAATGTACATACATAATACACAATCATGCTACTAAGATATAAGTTGATATTTGAGTTCACGTTTTGTGCATTGGAGATATGTCTGGTAGTATTAAATCTTGACCTTAGTTCAAAACCATTACACCTTGAGATTATCATGACATCTTTGTCAGTGCATGATATAGATACATCATATACTTCAATATCCAAAACATGTATAGATAGATAGATAGATAGATAGATAGATAGATAGATAGATAGAGTACTGTGCAAAAGTCAGAGACGACCGTTTTGTTTATTTAGTTTTCAATCAAACGGCCATTCAGTACTTATTGTTAATTATTTGCTGCTAAACAATAATGATGGGGAAAATGTTCAGTCAAACAGCCGTGCAGTAACACATTTTTGGTGTCAGACAATAATCCTGTAAATGTAGATTTAATCTACAATCACACAGAAGCCTCCAACACTAAGTCTAATAGTTTTATAATTTATTTATGCAAATGAACTCCACTTGCAGGAAACAGCTGTAACGTACTGGTTTGATGAAATTGGATGAATGGATGAATTAGCGGCAGAAAAGTTCAATATTACAAATGAAATATTTACAGATTTCATACTGTACTTAGTGTTGAAGACTTTTGAGTGATTTTCTGTTAAATACATTTTCCCATTATTATTGTTTACCACCAAATAATTAACAATAAGTACTGAATGGCCATTTGATTGAAAACTGATTAAACAAAAGGGTTCTCTCTGACTTTTGCACAGTACTGTATAAAAGTGTGTATGTATATATATACTTTTATTTTCACTTTGTTTTGGAACTGAGTAATATTACAATACATTTAGTCAACACTTCAGTACATACATTGATATTTAGCTTTAAGGCATAACACAGCTTTGTTTTACAAAATGTAAGCAAAGCAAAATGTTATTTTACATTTGATGGATTTATCCCAAAACGAGTTTAAACTAAAACAATACTGCGTTACTGGCAGTGACAGGACCACGAATTTTGGTATTTGCCCGTTATATATTAATATTTCTTTGTGCTTTTACAGTCCAAATCAACAGGAATAGTGTGGAGTGGTCCAGCTGGTCAAATACAGAAAGCCACTGCACCTGTTCTACACTCTCTATAACTCTTGAGTGTATGCTTATTGTCTGAGGCGATGAGCTGTGTATCCTGTGAGAAAACAAGAGAGAATCACATCTTATGTTATTTAATCAGTGATCTTGCACTCAGTCTATGAGTAAAAACAGTGGTGCGCGTTGTTCCTACAGAGAACTTCCTAAAGCTTGCTTTCACATTTCTGTCTGGCAACAATTACCATCGGTGATGAAACAAAAGCTTGAGCCAAAATAGCCAGACACGCATGCTGGCCATTCCCACAGACGAGCAAGAGAAACTTTCCCCTGCGCCAGCACAGTCTTAGGATTGTGTATGTGCAAAAAAAAAAACTTACAAAAAACTTACAAATGGTATTTAGCCTCAAGACCATTTTATTATAAGTCTATTATTAAAAGTGATTATGTTATTTACCAGTTTCAGCCGCTGATATTACAAAATATATACATCTATTTTGATTTGTGCTATGAAGTAAGCTTATCGTTACAAACCTGCAGTGTCTTTGCAATCTTTGCACAATTTCACTTATGTTTGCACATTATATATTCTGCATGCTTTTATTCCTTGTGTAATTTTTCAATTGAACTCAAAATATAAGACTGATCACAACAATTATTTAAAATATTTAATACAGTGCAATTCTTTCTTAAAACATTTTACTTTCACATTGAATGGTAAGATGAGATTTAGTGCTCTTGAGCTCATTCCACCTTAGGTGAGGTGTGTGAGGCTCTCAAGTCTAGTGGCATCAATATCAGAGTTGAAAGGTGCAGTAGGTAGCCATCGACATGCATACTGACTAGCCGTATTTTGTGCCTGTTTATGATTGTAGAGCAAAACAGGGAATGCAATTTAATGCATCTTTAACATTAGGGACATTTAAACTACATTACTTCACCATGTAAGCAATGAGCATAGTTTCTCCATTGAGAGCAACCGGTGCACAGAAGGAAATATATTCTATTCTATTCTATTCTTCTATATATGAATTTAATTGTACGCGCACAGAAACGCCGGACTAACACAGGCATCAGTGACTCTTGGGATGAACCCACAAGATGCCTTTGAGCTCAGGCCATCTCTGGCGCACTAGATGAAAGACTGCAGATAGCACTATTGACCTTGAGGCCATGTTAGTCGTGCTCATCATACTGAGTACACCTAGCCCTGATCCTCCAGCCCACTTTCTCCCCGCAGGCTGACAAAGCATGAGTGAAAGATGGCAAATCCTGTTGTAAACACTGTGGTTTGCAAGACCCTTTCTTGTAATAGAAAATGTAGTGAAGAAAGCAGTCAATTTGTTAATGTAAAGAAAACACATGAATCACATTTTGAAGAAAATACATTTTGGCAGAAATTCTTTATTTTCTTCCTTCATTACAGTTTAGGGAAAGTATAAAAGGCAAGCCACAAAATGTTAGGATATGAACTGATTATTTATTGATTCATTCATTCATTTATTAAGGCTTGCATTTTAATATCCTTTATATGTGTATTTATTTATTGGTTTGCTGATACAATTTTTATCAATATTATTTCAAAGGTTGATTTATAGTAAGTTTAAATGCATTTGAATTTAAGGTTTTCAGGAAAGGTTTTTAGGAAAGAGAAATGTGACAAACCAAATCGAGGTGTACTGGGAACCTGTTCTGCCTTCATTCAAAAAGTGTGTTCCACAGAGTGGTTTCAACCAAGCCCTAGCACCAGGAAAATGTGACACATGGCCTTAAAGCGGGCCGGGCACGTAGAGCACCCAGCTGATTTTTCAAAAGGGGAGTGATATCATGCCGCATCATTGGACAATAAAAGACACAATGACCCTTGACACGCTGATACACTCATACATACGCATGCCAGTGCGCACACTTTCTCAGTCTTTTCTCGTTTTACACACACCCTCACTCACCCACTTTCGCATGTGTGTAGGGAAGAAGACGCCAGCAAGTCTGGGCCCTGATCATCAGTATTGTTATTAACAGTCTCCCTTGCATGTATTAAGGCACGGTGAGGACACATCCCAGCCTTATGACCTCAGGGCAAGGCTTTGTTCTTTTCATAACGCAGACGTAATTACAGCCTTAAAGAGCATCTACCTTTCCTTTTTCACCCTGTCCCTTCTGCCCCACACCCCAAACTGCGTTATGATTGCTATTCACAGGGATGGAAAAATACTTGAGCATTGCCTTTCGGAATTTGGCATATATACATTATTTCTTTGATATTTTAAAAGGTAGGGTTGATCGTTCTTTTATAGTATATAATAACCACTAAGCTATACGTCTGTGACATCATCTTTATAGGGAACTAGAAAAGCAGCTCTGTATAGAGGGACATGCAGTGTCTTTGCATTCTTTGCACAATGCTCACGTTTTGTTTTGATATTAAGCTATATAAGTCTAACCATATATTTATTTTATAACCAAATTTGTTTTGATTCATTAAATTCGATGAACATCTTTCATCCATAGTATTTAACAGTCATTCGGTCTTGCCCATTGAGCTCTAAAAGCATATTAATCTAGAAGAAAACTAGGAAAGCCTTACTACTGTAATATACATATCGTCGCTGTCCAATGAAAAGCATGTATCTCCAAAATTCCAATTTTTCAGGAACATGAAAAAACACTTTTTCATATCAT
>JAOUQW010000049.1:17234257-17250009 GCA_028565825.1 Olivaichthys viedmensis
TATCTATCTATCTATCTATCTGTCTGTCTATCTATCTATCTATCTATCTATCTATCTATCTATCTATCTATCTATCTGTCTATCTATCTGTCTGTCTGTCTGTCTGTCTGTCTGTCTGTCTGTTGCTATATTGAAATATTCCATTTAAATTACTTTTCTTTCAGTGTTTGGCTCACTTAGATATCTTCTTTTGTGACAGGCTAATGAATAAACAGAAGGCAACTCACATATCCATGTCATGTTCATTTAAGTCCCTTTATGCTTGACTGATGCGAAATGATTTGTTTAGCAAGTCAGATTAGTGCAGGTTTTATACACCGTCACTCGCTCATGCAAGTGAGTTGAGCACAAAGCCTGTTCAAAACCCACACAGCCATATTCCAACAGGAACATGTATAACCGAAGCCTATCAGAAGATGCCTATTCATGCCCATTTATGCTTCTATTTTTGTCTTATCTTTTTGCCTCTCCCGCACTAACGTTTGTACTTGTTCTCTTTGTTTTTATTCTCCTTTGCACACACAGATACACATCATTTTTCATCATTTCTTTTGCCACGGAGAATGTGTAGTCTGTTTTACACCTGTTTTGTTTTCTTGATTAGACCTCATTCTTTACCTCAGTGTGTCTGCCATGTGTTCGAGAAGGAAAACACTTTAGTTGATCAGATATTTTGTAAAAATGCATTGTCCTTATCTGTTCAGTTGATTTCCAATGCAATGTGATTGGCAGGAAGTTTGACTGACAGGCCACCTCAATTTTAATTCCTTGACCCAAAGCATTTTTAGCCATTCTTTTTTTCTGTAAAGATGATTGAAGGCACATCAACAAGTGCCACACGCAGCACATGTTTTAGCTCTTCTAAGGCTCCTAAGGCTTCTATATATGTCTGGAATCAATCACCCCACCATAAAAGCTGTTTGGCAAACTAGGCTTTAGGAATAAAAAGCAAATCCTTTTTTATGTGTGTTTATTAAAGCTTGAAGCGGCCACACCAATAACAGTTTGAAAGCCATAGCATAGATTTTGCCCGTCTGAGGTTATGGAAAATGTTAGGTGGGTCAAGTCTGTGGGAGGTGAATGGTGGCTCCCCTTTTTTCCAAGGTGTCAATTTCAAATTGAGGTCAAAGACAACAAATGCCTTGCCAACACACACACACACACACACACACACACACACGCACACGCACACAATAGGAGCCTATAAGATATATTCACTTGAAGCCCCAAAACCGTTGCAGCATTTATTATTATAATTTTTTTTTATGAGTCTTAAATGCATCTCAATAAAGTGCTGAGCTAAGTATTCAATCTCATTGCTCTGCCTCCAGGGTGGCGTTGTTATGAGCATTTTGCTACTTCCCATTAAATTCATAACAAAAATGATTCCCTGGCTGTGACTCAGTGGAAAAACAGCCAATGCGTAAAGCTGGCGTGCACGTTTACTGTGCTTTCTCTTTTCTCCGGCTAAGCTTTCTGGGAGTGATTTCATTAACAACAATTATAGGCTAAGGATTATTGTTAGGCACGTGCGTCGCGGTCCTCATAAAAAGCTCAGTAAGAGCGTGTGTGTGTGTGTGTGTGTGTGTGTGTGTGTGTGTGTGATGCCACTGAGTCCATCCCCACCAAGGCTGGCCAAAGCTTGCCTTACAATTATGGCTTGATGTTCAAACGTTAAATGTCGGTTTTCTGGTGACAATTATATGCCTATATTCGCAGTTCTAATAAATCCTTATTGCAATGATCCAAATAAAATCTGTCATTAACTCTCTTCTTTTTTTCCTTTCTCTCCTTCTTTTTTTTTAAAATTTCGTTACAGTCTATAAAGACGCTAACTCTTTCTCCTCTCTGTCTTTTTGAAGGTTAAAATATGGTTTCAGAATAAGCGCTCCAAATATAAGAAGATCATGAAGCACGGCCCCGCCGGACCCGAAGGAGAGCTGCAGGCCGCGCGTGCGCCCGCGCCGTCGCCCTGCTCTCCAGCGCATCCAGCTCTCTGGGAGGCGCCGATGGCGGGCAAGAGCGCGCACGCGCATCCCGGCGGCTACATGAACAGTTTCGGCCAGTGGTACCCATCATCCCATCCGGAGGCTTTAACCAGACCTCACATGATGTGACTCATACGAATTCGTATTCATGTCACACCGACATGCTCGATGTAGTGATGTGCGTATAGACGGCCCAAGTCATGTCGTGCGTTATGTATGTTATATGACGTTGGTCGTTTTTTTTCCCCCCTTTTTTTTAGAAATGCACGTCTGCCGCTTGTGTAGGCCTCCATGTGAGAAATCTTTCATTCAAATGTAAATATGTTGGCGTGTTTCAACGGGTTGCGACTTTATCCTTCAACGGTTTTTGTTGGTATTGCATGTTGATATTATCAGTCATCAGTGCTTTTCGGTTTTTTTTTTATTATTCGGACTCTATTAATATTTGTTGTTGAATAAAAGGACCGATGAAAGGCCGCCAACCACTGTGTCGCCATGCCATGTAATTAAAAGGACATTATTACTGGAACACATTTCTGGAAGTAGGCTAGAAAAAAGAGGCAGAAAGAGAAACCTGAAGGAAAACTCTCAACAACCTTTAGTGTAGTTCTTTTTTCTTTTCTTTTCTTTTTTTTTCTTTCTTTTTTTTTTAAAATCATCTACTGTTCTTCTTACAGCACTCATTCCAAGCGGGTAACATTTTACAATCATGCAAATAATTCAGGGTTTAGCCCAATAGATCTTTCAACAGACCTCTGTGGAAATTCCACAAGAAATTCAGCATTTAGTTGGACGTTATTAGGGCTTTTTAGGTGTGTGTAGGTGTGTGTTTTACCAGCTTAATATTAAGATCCATTTGTGCTTGTGTCTTTTAAAGACGTCTATCTTGATCCATGATCCAAATCATTTATGTAAACCGATTCAAATGGCCTAACCGTCTCTATAGAAGGCTGGCGGGGGATTCCAGAAATCATCCCAGATGTGCACAAATTACGTCGGAACGACGGCCTATAAAACTCACATTGATTTATTTTGATTAAGGCTCATGAGTGCGCATGAGTGACTGCAATGAGCAACTAAATAGACTAAGGAAAGACATCAAATCCAAATGGGATTAATTAAGGGTTAATCTTAGGTACCACGTTAAAAGATTCATTTACATGTGTCTGTCTTGTGAGGAAACACGCTGATATTTACTGGTGGAATTGAGCAAATCCATGGGTATATTGGATGGTAATTACAAATCCCGGGGTGCCTTGAGGAGGCTTAAAAATGACTCAGAAACTGACACATTTATAGACATGGCATTGCACTTTTAAATCCAGAGGCCTATTGTCAGAGACTACCAAAGCACCAAACTGGACTTTCAGGATGTGAGGCTTAAACTGTCATAACAAATTTTAGATAAACTGGGCAAGTTGAGGGCAGAAAAAGCAGTGAAAACCCCAAGAAACTGTCTGCACTTTAAAAGATCATTTCCTTGGGGGACAGAAAGAAATTCAGAAAAAATGCCTGCTCCGCATCTGGCAGAGTCTGGCACCACAGTCAAAGCTACAACTGTCTTATGACAAATGCTCTTGTACAGGAAGAACAAACGCATTTTATGTAGAAAGGCTAAGCACGAGAACCCATAAATCATGCTACAGTTTTATGAGTATGAATTTAAGATTTTTTATTAACAAAAGTACCAGTATGTCAGAAAAAGAGCTGGTAAGAGGCTGTTTCTGTGAAACATGGAGGTGGCTCTGTCATGGTGTGGGGGTGCATTTCAACCAGCCAATGACAGGGTCTAAATCAAAGGTATGATAAATGCAGAGGAATCTGAATTTTGATTAATTAATGTGGAAAAAGGACTATCAGGTAAAGCCTTGCTTTCAGCAAAATAACAACTAGACAAACACACTGCAAACATGATTAAGATGCAGGGTACATATTTTTTACATTGCTGAGTTCTCAGTGGTTGTTGGCATGAGAGGACCCAAAAAAACTGCTAGTCTTTGTTGCTGAATTTTGGCCTGGATAATAAAAAATAATTTCAGATGTAGGGGTAATTAATCACAATACACATTTCTAGTTTTGCACTGGTTGTGGAAGAAATGCCTCTTATGTTACAAACATGCAGTTATCATGAACACAAAAGGACTGCTCTTAAGCGCTAAGAGTCACTGTTCGTTTCACAGGTCCTAAATTGTCAGATAATTTTAATGCACACCATAACTGCTATTGTGTAACTTTATATATACTAGTTTTTTTTTTTTTAATTAGGCTAAGAATTTTAAAAAAATATTGGATTTGTGGACCCTGTCTAATTACCCACATTTAACAGGGCTAAATAAAATATTGGGAGTATTTTTGCAAAACACAATTTATTAATATAAGTGGCAGTATTTTTTAGATTCTGCCAAAAAAGAGGGCACTTTAGATCAGGGGTGTCAAACTTGAAGGGCCATAAACTAAGGCTATTATGTTTTAAACACATTATTATTAGTGCATCTTTTCTCTAATCTGATTATGGTCGTGAGTCAGTTTACCATATTTATTTTTGTTTCATAATTATGCCAAAACAAATTATATTCATTGATACCACAGGTTCTTTACTGTAACAGTAACAGTAAAGAAATCATACGGGCTTATCTTTGATAAGAACATACATCTCCTCAGTCTCCCACCTCACTCTAGGTTGCTATACTGGCTGATGCGTTTCGGCATTTGGAGTCAATCAAAGGCCAATTAACACCGGACACGTTTCTGAAGTGTTTTTAGACTCATATCTGTTTTAACCAGAGTTTAAATTCCCAAGAGCTCTGTAAGACACGATGAAATGAGGCAGCGGGCCGTATTTGGCCCGCGGGCCTTGAGTTTGACACCTTTGCTTTAGAGGATGGCCCTTAGTTCAGCTGGTGATGGCACAAACGCTGTTCCCTCTCTCGCACCTGAAGGCTCTTTCTATTGTTGGTGGAACTGCCTCAGATGGCATTGCGGGAGGGGTTGGGTTTTTCGGCAGGAGGCTACCTCAAGCCTCAGAGCTTAGGCCATTCACTTCGACCTTTGCAGAGGGAGGAGTGAACGCCCCTTTACTCAGCCAGCAATCCATTCTGGTCATTCAGATATGCCAGCCACCCCCTGCACTCCTCTACAGTCGTCTCTGAAACACCCTGTTGGTCCAGAACCCCTCTTGACCTTGTTTGTGCCTATAATCATGAACTCATACAGTTGGACTGGGAGAAACTGGAAATACATTAAAGACATGAGAAGAACCAAGCAAGCGGCATATGTCAGATGTTGCGGGTAAAGAAAGGGGCTGAAGATAAAGAGGGCATAGCTTGAAACCGAACAAAAGACAATGACCCTGGAGGAGTTCAACTTGAATATGCCAGGCTCTCATATTCTGTGCTGATTATTTTGTCAGAGGAGTCAGTTAAATTGTTAAAGATTGAATAGTTTTGACATTCAGTGTCAATGTGAACAATGTACAATGTGAACAATTGTAAATTGTGGTGGCACAGTTTTGGTGGGCTCAAGATTTTTTTATTGATTCCTTTATACAAGCTTCAAACAGTGATTTTTACAATACCTAAACAATGATATTTGCATGGATTCAGTTTATTCTCTCCACACATGGCCCTCTTTAATGTAGGCTTGGTGCACAATACTGTGGCATGTGTGTTTCAATGTTATTGTTACTATTTTAAGGCCTGAATGAACCTACATTACATTTAGAACAAATGTGATCATTTGCCACAATATGTATTTTTATGTGACAGTAATTACAATTTTTGAATTACCTTTATTATGCTATAGCATTTTTTGTTGGTATACACATGACAATTCAGGGTGTGAGATTTGTATGTTGTATGTATCTAATCACAACCAACTTCATTAGCTTAATACATATAAAGTGGAGGCATTTGTAGGTTTTCAGAACAAACCATGGCTGCCCTACAGCACATTATTAAACTGAGAGAAATAGAAAAGCAGAGACAGCAACAGGACATCTGCAAAGTACACTGGTGCCTTTATCACTGATAACCACTACCTTTTAGAGATTCTGAGTGATGTTGAGGTGCACACCTGAGGTTCAACTCTCAACAGCACAGAGATTTTGCACAAGTAGCTTTTTTATGGCCCTTGGCTATGGGCCCCAGCTGTCAAAAGTATTGGTATCAATGTATGTGTAGGCGTTCACCACAGCATTGCTTCATCTGACCCTTAACCACACCATATTCCCCACCTCGGGACAAGACATAACTGAAACACAAGAATATTTACTCAGAAACCAGAACCTCCCAAAAGTATTAGGAGTTATCGGTTTAACACTCATCCCCTTTCTCACACTATTCAGAGGCGGCCCGTATACATATGAAAGGTTATGCTGCGAGGCAATTCAGCCAATGACAGGGAAGTAAATTATAACGAGACTCAGCATCTAGCCAGGAGCATTGTGTAGTGCCTCTATAACTCAGGCGGCAGTCTGCTCTTTACTCCTGCAAAATGCTGGACTGTAATTGTGTCACAGCAGTGCTGCATTATATTTCAATGCGTGCGAGAGCACCCTTGGGGGTTGGTCATGAAGATGAGGAGGTGAAGGAAAACGTGGGAAAGACTCAAAAAGCAGAAATACAGCCAATATACGGTTAGTTTTTTGATGTGTGCCACAAGTAATGCATGTTGGGGTTTTTTATTACCTCCCCTGTTTCCAGCCAGTACAAATGCCCCTTTTTGTATTTAGTAAGCCTATTTAATGTTTTTGCTTCCCCATAACTTCAATCATTTACATTCAGCTCTGCACCAACCACTCCATGACTTTGTCTGCACTAATCACTTTGTGTGGACCCCAAAAAATAGCCTTCAAAAATACAATACAATGTTGCAATATATCACCTATATATTGATTAGTTGCAATATATATATATAAACTATCAAGAGGTCAAAAAGGTGAGAAGGATGTCTTAAATTAGAATTAGAAAATAGATTATCCTATTGAAACCAGACAGGGAAGTCTGCTGATAATCCTATGGTAGGATTTAAAAACTGAAATTTTGAACTTGAACGTCTGAGCTTAAGATAACTTGTCAACTGCATGAAACAGAAATGTTTGATTTTATTTATTTTTTTATTTTTTTTGAGTTGGCTTATAAGTGACTACACAACCACAAATGCAGTGCCGTGACAACAAAGTGTGAGAATTCAACTCTCCAGTAAGCCAAAAGATTGTTGGCCACGTAACCACATATGTAGCAAAATTTTTAAAAAAAAATTACATTGTGTTAGTTTATCTACTTGTATGCATCACATAAATAAATGTCAGACTTGGAAAATTAATTCTACCAAACTTTTTGATATCATGGTTATTGCATGCTTTATTTATTATTATTTCTAAGGATTAACTTAGAGATAAACTACGTAAATAGATTTGTTAACCATTTGTTAAGCTAGCTACCAAGGTGTGAAAGTGGTCAGGTTCAAGAGGTTGTTTAAGACTTCAGTGATAGAAATGTACATCATGTTCACATTTGTCCATTATAAAGCCCACTACAGTCAACCAACTTTCAACACAACTTTGAACAGCCCTTGTACCCCTCTCAACATTTTAATGTCCCTCTTCTTTCAGGCACTACATACCACAATAAATACTTCAGCTTTAAATCTAAACCACCAAAATTTCTAAAACTTTCAGGCTATTACCACCCATACTATTCTCACACAAAAGCTCACTACACTCAACCAACCTCCAAGTTGAATACCTTTATCCATTCAGGCATATGGGCTACTATAACTTCTTTATTTTTAGACTTAAAACCACCAATCATGATGAATGTTTAGAGACTGTTAACCAAAACCATAGCCAAATAGTTCCTAAACACCCTGTTTACTCCGAATGACATTAAATCCTCATACAGAGTGTTGCCCGCACAGTTGACTAGCTTCCAAAACTAATAAACTCCGATACTCAAGCAGTCACTACAAAACCTGATTCTTTACTCCGTGGCATAAAAAGAATATCACAAAGAATGACCTAAATATCCATGCTAAAGCAGCCTGACCACTAAAATGCCTCCGTGCTGTATTACCTCCATCCTAAATGCTCTCTATGAACTCAACTTCAAAATGGTCTACAGATCTTTGCTTTTTGATTTCCAAACTTATTTAGATACCATTTAAAATGAGGAATTTGTGATCTTACATAATATATAGTTACATCTTCGGATTCAATGAATAGGCTATAATACCCCCATGTTATTTAAATTATTAGAGTGTTTGTTTCTTTGTCGTCCTTATTTGTCAGAGGCAACGCTTTTAAAATCATTCGTCCTTCCAAGCCATTCTAAAACATTTACCCACAGTATCTTATCTCATTTAGTTTAGGATGGGTTTAGTCATATGTATGTTTCAGTAGCCTACGTTTAAACGTTTAATCCAGTGTATACACCTTAAGTAGTAGACACTATTTGTAAAAAACAGCATGATGAAAGTTTTCTTCTCGGTGACCTTCATTGTTATGTGAATAATAGACATTGATTTAACTGGGAAATATGCTCACTTAACTAGACTAATCCCTGCGTATTTCACAAAACGTATACTTTTATATATATATATATATACTTCATTTATTCATTTATTCATTTATCATTTATTTGTATATATATCTCTCGTGTGTGTGTGTGAGACTCTCTACCTGTGTGTGTGTGTGTGTGTGTGTGTGAGACTCTCTACCTGTGTGTGTGTGTGTGTGTGTGTGTGTGTGTGTGTACAACTATCTTGCACTAGTTTCTGGTCAGTTGGTGGAAACCCAGTCTTGCAGCACGCACGTCTGTATCTCTAACAGCTTTATGTTTGGATTGTATTCTGCTTCACTTAAGTCGTTTTGCAGAATATAATAAATGTAAATGTAATCAGTTATTTTATGCAATCGAATGAACGCTATTTTCCGAACAGAAATGCTTGTTAGCTCGGTGAGAATGGAAATGTCGATTCATGGCTGCAGTGTTTCGGTCGAGGTGGGAATGAAAACCACACTGCCAAGCTTTGTCCTTTTTCGGGGACCAAAGGAAGAATTTTTTTTATAGGCTTAATTGAAAAATAAATTAAAAATACCGACCGTTTCCATCTGCTTGGTGTAATCAAGACGAAAACGTCGTTGTCATAAGGCAGTAAATAACCGCAGTATCACCTACGAAATGAATTGAAACATTTATTTGGCCCAATTTGAGGGTTTGGACGGTTTGGAAGGAAAATGAAGTAACCTTAAACAACATATTTGAACGGAAGTAAATTCAGCTTCGTAGGCTATATTAGTATCGTTATTATGCCTTATAATTAATGTCATAGAATCGTTTGAATCCGTGCTGAAATAGGATTCAGATTCAAACTCGTGCGAGTTTTTTTCAAATGCGAGAGAGGAGATGACCGTGTTGGAATGCTCGTTTCGCGTTATAAGACGCCTTATAACAAGGCGTTATACGCATGCTATATTTTCCTACTTAATTCTATGCGCATTAAAAATTGGTAATGAGAGGCTCCTGAGTTGTTGTGAGGTCCACTTGACCCGACTTTGACCTGGCTCACTCAGCACAGTCCATTCAACTTGTCTAAACAGGAGCATTACAAAGAACTTCTGTCAGGGCTCCACCACTGAGCACACCAACACACACCACCGGTCTAAACCTTGGAGCATGGGTTTTATTCCGTTTTCACTGAAAGACATCAGCTAGATTGTTTAGAGAAGTTGTATTCCATGGAAAGTTTATGGGAATGTGACATACACTTTCTACGACTGATAACTGTAAACCATACACTCTCAGAAGAAAAAAAAGAAGGTATGGAACTGTACCTTTTCTTGTCACTGGTGGTGGTACCCTAAAGGGAACATCTTTTGTACCTTTAGTATGTAACTTTGACCTGGAAATGTGAATATAGTGGACCTTAATTAAAGGTACATAATTAGACATCAAGGACCACTGGTGTACCTTTTAATTCACTTCTAAACTTTAAAAGTACACTGCACGCACCGTCCCAGGTAAAAGATACACACGAAAGATACGAAAGATGTTCCCTTAAGGGTACCACCCCAGTGACAAGAAAAGGTGCAGGTTAGTACCTTTTTTTTTTCTGAGAGTGTAGATTGTTTTAGGTAATCTAATGAAACGAATAATTTCGTCCCTGTTTTACAATTCCCAACTTCATAACAGATGCATCGTCCCATTAAAATAGATCCCTTAACTGACAAGAGGCTACTTCATGTTGTTTTTGGAAGAAAAAAATATATATTAGATGTGATGTAAAGTTACATTAATGATAAGCCAGTGCTAGAGCCTTATGCTATTTAATAACCGAGCATTAGCAAATAAGTTTTTCTATTTCTAGAACAATTTCTTTCTCGAGGTTAGAGAAAAAGTCACAGCTCAACAACCTTCTATTGAATTCAAAGTTCCAAAACTTTCAGTGTTCAGCATTATAGACGTCCAGGCTCTTACCTCAGTTGCTGAAATCACGTAAGTCACCATACAACCAAAGCTAATAAGAAATCCGTTTTCACTCCAGCTTTTGCAAGTCTGCATTTGGTTGAATAAGTTCCACTTGTGCCTGATTTTAGACCTCAGTGTACTGCTTTATATATATCCCACATCCCTGGACTTAATTTGTTGAAATTATGGACCCTGTTGTGGGCCATGGAAAGAGAGGACAAGTGTTACTGAATGAGACATCACAAGGCAAATTATAGGTAATTTTACATTACGAGATTAGAATAATGGTGTTCAAGTTGGGCAGGCAGAGAAGGGCGATTCAAAAGGGGCAATTACTGACAAGGCAGATTTGGGAGAGCTCTAAAGGGTGATGTTGCAATGAATGGGGGATAAGGAGCGGGAGATGTGCTGATTAATGTAAAGAGGAAAAAAACACCCTAATGGAGTCACCATGTGGAGAAAGTGCAGGCTTATTGTATCAAAGGTGCCACGTTGGATTTTAATTGTAATATATCTACACATGGGGAAAACGGCATGTCTAATTACTGTAAATCACAGTGGATTCAGGACCCTGGAGAAGACGTGAGCTTCTCAGCAGTGATTGGTATCATTATTCTGAGTGGTCTGACCAGTATAATTTTGTGTTCACTTTTCTTGATTGAATGCACAATGCAGTATAATTTGGGGGTGGTTTTACTACCAATAATGCTTATCACAGGCAATAAGTGTAAGAGTTCAGATCCCAGAATGATTCTTGCCTCCCTTCTATGCCCCTCTGTGATATGTACCACACAAGGGAACACTGTTGTACAACAGGGACAGGCTTGGCCTTATTAGTACATGCTGACTGCATGTTAAACATAAGCTTTGGTTGTGGCTTGTTACTAAGGGGTGAAGGGGTTTTAGATGGAGATGGCACCTCTCTGCTGCCACCCTAAACTGCTTCCCAGTTCAGAGGGTGAACTAGGGTTCACTGGTTCACAGCTGTTCAAGAATACCTCTCTCATTTGATCTTATTTACATTTCAGGCAAAACGAGTCTGCTGAGTGAAGCCTCTTCTAAAGTTGGTGTTTCTGCCTAGCAGCTGCCCCCTGTCTTTTCATGGCAACATGTGCATTCCCTAAGCACAGATGACCGCTGGCTCAACCTACATTTGCCACCCTGGAGACCCTCGACACAACTCTTTGGAAATTGTTTCTCAGCGAAAGGGGGCGAAGAGTGAGCTCAACTGTCTTTTTTAGGGCTGTTGCAAGTCATTGAAAATGTAGGGTCCCATTCAGAGTTCAACAGTTTAACCAAGCCGCAGAACTCAAGGGTTTTGCACGTTATGGGCGTTGACCTAAGCTCAGAGATGACCCTGTTATCCCACTAAAGTGTTTGCCTGAGTGAGCAATGTGTCCCAAGACAGTGCCACCTAGTTCAGTACCAGCGTGTGAAGGCCACACACGATGTGCAAACCAATGAGAATACAGATATTGTACATATGGCTGACGTGCCACAGTCTTTGTGAGCATTTCTGGTATGGATTTCCAAATGGAATAAGACCAGAATAGGTATAATGCCTCACAAGAACAGTTTACTGTTTTCCCTTAAGAAACAGCTTTTGTAAAAAGATGACAGAATAATCATCCTGTAGAGTGAACTAAGTGGCTTGACAGGTTTTATGTGCGAATATGACTCTTCCCTTTCTTGTGAAGATAGGTTTGTAATTTAATCTGCCCGAACAGCAAGGCAAGTATTATAAGACCTTTATGACTAATTGCACAGCTATAGGATGTCCTGAAATGACTCACAGTTGACCAGGCAACCATCTCAGCTATCTCCACAGAGCACGCCCTTGATCAAAGCCGCCTGACAGGCAGTGTCTTTCTCTTTCCTCTATTCCCAACATTATCCATCTCTCACCAACTTTAGATCATTAGATTTCGTTCTCAAGATCTAAGATTATCATTTATGTGGACTGCATAAATGTTTGACAGTCATGCTTGACAGTTGATGGTTTCCCCAGGCCACAGTGACTCTGACTAAAACACTGTTTAGAACATCTGTGGTAAGTATGATTGGTCATGTCTGGCCATGGACCGATTTTTTTTTCTTTTTTCCCACATATTTTGCCAACAAATCTTCAATAAACTATGTTTTAAGTGACGTCATGTGAGATAGCAACCCCATATTACACAGTTTCAACAGAGGTGCCATACTATTGCCAACCACTTACCTCAGGAAAAGAAAGCTTCACACAGGACCGCTGTACTAGAGAAAAACTTAAATTGCAGAAAATAATTTATAGATTTTAAATCTCATTTATTTAAATATTGTAATTCTGCTTTACCATTTTAGTTCAGTAACCAAATTGCTACATACATTTTGTCAGGGGTACCAATAGTTCCTATCAGCAAGCAACAAAGATATTAGTGTGTGAAATATTATGTTGCATTGTTACCATATGTTAATAAAAAATATAATATAATTAAAACATAATATATTTATTTATAATTATATAATAATATTATATAATATTATATATCATATAAAAATATATCTAATTTTATATAATGATATTTCAGTCAAACAACCATGCAGTAACACATTATTGCTTTTTTGGTGTCAGACAATAACCCTGGAAATGTGAATTTAATCTACAAATAAACACAGAAGCCTCCAAACACTAAGTCTAACAGTTTTATCACTAATTTATGCAAATGAACTCCACTTGCAGGAAACAGCTGTAATGTACGGGTTTGATGAAATTGGATGAATGGATGAATTAGCGGCAGGGTGAAACAAAAGTTCATTATTACAATATTTACACATTTGAAGTGTGACTTTTGTGTGATTTTCTGTTAAATACATTTTCCCATCATTATTGTTTACCACCAAATAATTAACAATAACTACTGAATGGCCATTTGATTGAAAACTGATAAAATAAAAAAAAGACTATATATATGTATATATATAATTTTATAAAATTCAATATATGTTACATACGTCGAATATTTTTTTTTCTTTCAGTTAGCTCATAGGCTACCGAGCTATTTGACTTATTTGACTTTCGAAATGACTTTACTTTACTTTGCTTTTACAAATAGGCCTACTACCTTTATAAAAATGCGGCTTTCGTATTTTTGTATTGTTTGATAAACCCACAATATTTTGTATGTAAAAAGTCTGCAAAGCTTACTTCTCTTCCCCTCGGATATTTGTCAATGCAAAAGGGGAAATGAAAGTACTAGAAGTGTACGTTTCCATGTCTTTACTTATTATTCAGTAGCCTAACTTTGTTTTTCACCACCAAATGCTCTGACAATGTTTTGGCTTTACTTTGCATATTAGGAAGGAAGCGTTGCATATTACTGTTATTATTCTATTCTTTTCTGGCTGACTTTGGGCAATAAATAAAATCAGAAACATTCCACCTGCTCCTCTGTGAATTCATTTTGACTATCTATCTAACTATCATGCAATAGTGCACCAAAAGACGCAAGGAAATGTTTATCCATTTGCGCTTAAAACCGACTACTTAATGCATACCATACTGACAGTAATCCAAAGGACATGGAGTCTGCGCTTTATATAGCCTCATGCCTGGTAATGTCATTTTTCACACCTCGGGTGTTTTTGGCAAAGACGAGTCTCGCTATTTGGTTAAAAAGACATTCTTTTCATGAGGAACTGTGAGAAATAAATTCTGAGAAATAGACGCCATATATAGTAGCCTAGCATATTTGTAAGCGTTGGAGCGCTTCATAGATTTAAAAGACATGTCATGGTTCCATGAAAGATGCGTCTTACATTTTGAGTTCATAGTTTATAGAAAAAATGTTCAATCAATTTTATTTTTTTAATGACGTTTTGTTTTGTTAGCTTCACCATTTATGTTCAAATAAGTAGCCTATATAATATATTGCCTATAACAATTGTTCAATAATAATAATAACAATAACAACAACAACATTACTACTGCTACTACTAATAGTAATAATAATAGGCATAATAATAATACTAATAATAATAATAATAATAGTACTACTAATAATAATAATACTAATAATAATAATAATAATAATAATAATAAGTGTTTCGTAGAAATTATCTTACCATTTGAGTTTAATTAAACTCACAATTTTAGGGAACCTATTATTATTATTTTATTTTTTTTATTTTTTTTAAACAGCGTGCGTCATGCCAGTTTATCATATGCCGACATGTATGGAAATATTTGGTGGTATAAACAGAGCTTCCCTGAAAGACATGTGGTGTTTCTCTCTTTACTGTAATATAACCAGGTGTCTGACTCCTGTTGCTTTTGGCTTCGGTGACTGATTTATCGTCCACAGTGTAAGTGTAGCCGATGCAGTGTGTGTAATTAGGCTATCGCGTATACATCCACAAACACTATGGCGCACCTTAGATGTCCTTAAAGAAAGAACGGTTTCTTATTCTAAAGACACGCGCTCAGGCGATAAAGAGGTTAAAGACCACTTTGCATGATACAGTAAAGTCCCCTGTGTTGAGTTAATACCTACAGGGTCGAATTAACGCCTGGCCCAGAGTGTTCATATGTGTCCACGTGGACTTCATTCAGCACTGTAGGACTTCATTCAGCACTGAGGGTTTTATTATGTACCACCAATTTCTTATTTGCATAGCCTGTTAAGTCCATTCTTCTTTCGTCTGATGCTTTTGTTTGGGGTGCGTGCATGTATGCATGAGCATCTCTCCCTGGGGCTGAAGGCCTCAGCACAGTCACCCCCCTCTCTCATTCTTGTTATCTAGCAGCAGAATCCCTAATAAAACCCAGTGACTCCATCATGTCTGCTCTCCTGTCGCCTCCTGCAGCCTCTCTGCACGCAGACCCACAACCATATGGACACACAGCATCGCTGCATTTAACCCTTCAACTAGGGCGCAAGCACCACAAATCGCACAGGGATGCATCGACTCTTACAGCGTTGAAAAGAGTCTTCCACTTGTGTTCATATGGACGGAAATTAAAAAAAAAAAATGGTCCCACTCTAGGAAATTCGTAACAGTTCTCACGACTGAGCTCGCTTGAGGTCAGGGTTAGCAGAACACTGTCGAGTCCAAACGAACACCTACACGCTCGAAATGAAATGTCCATTTCCATGCAATGTCCCATGAAATGTCCATTTCGATCCAGACGGACGCAAATTTACACCGCAAGACTTGAGTGAAACAAACCCAGATTTAATGCATGAAGTACAATTTACAGCATTGAACTCCTTTTTTTACAGTATTGAACTTCTAAGT
Source organism: Olivaichthys viedmensis (assembly GCA_028565825.1). Taxonomy (NCBI): domain Eukaryota; kingdom Metazoa; phylum Chordata; class Actinopteri; order Siluriformes; family Diplomystidae; genus Olivaichthys; species Olivaichthys viedmensis. Next base: position 17,249,985 of record JAOUQW010000049.1, read on the forward strand.
TTTGGGAAGGGGAGGGGGGGGAGGG
>JAOUQW010000049.1:17304061-17331145 GCA_028565825.1 Olivaichthys viedmensis
AGTGTCAGTATTCGGGTGACGGTGACCTCTGGTGGTGAGGGGAGGTAGTGCGTGCAGGATCGGGACGAACCGTGACACATTGATTCCAAACTTTTGAACTTTTGTACATGTTGTGTGTATTTCAGTTAGCAATATAAAAAATAGACACAAAATCCTTTAACACATGAAATTGGAAAAATCTTTTTCAGCGTTGTTCCTCATTTAGTAAACATTTAAAATGTGTCATTTTGAGTGAGCAAAACATGAAAGATAATGTGATTTAACAGTTAGTTTAGTACATTGCAAGCCATCACACCACTGGCCCAGAAATACAGTGGAATGCTAACAGTTTAATCGGCCTTCCTTATGATTGTGCAGGACTGCGCGGTGCAGACTGCTCACTGCGTGACCTTCTCATGCCCCCTGAGGAACATGTCCACCACAGCCACGCTCACCGTCAGAGCCCGGGTGTGGAATGGCACTATGCTGGAGGTGAATGTTCAGAGCAGGGAGGATTCAAGCCAAACACATTGCTCTTTCTGTTCTATACCTAACATAACGGCATTGCCTGCTGTGATCATTTTCCTCAGGACTTTGCCAACGCTTTTCGAGTGATTGTAAAGGGGAATGCCACGCTGAGGCTGGAGACTGACAAACCCACCATCAAGATGAAAACTGAACATCGAGAGGTCAGCAGGGTCACGGATCCTGATTGTGCCCAGTCGTTTCACTACACGCAGTTGAAAGCTTGATCGTGTAGAAATAGGGAGATTTTTCCAAACCCAAGTCTTGGTGTCCTCCCCAAGAAACATTTGAGCTTCCGAGACTGATTCCTTCATTCTGGTGACTTTTTATGGATGAAAATCTAAAAAATATTAAGCCAACAGCAAATGCATTTTATGGTTAAAAACATATGGTTTGTTGTCAGGGGGTGTGTTCATGTCTATGAGATCAAAGAAGCGGTTCTCATCCAGATAGACAAAACATACCTCCTATCTAGTGTATTGACTTTGACATTTGACATTGAGTAGGTGTTCACGATTGATTAAAGCTGAAAGTTGTATTGCTTTTTTGCTGGACCGCCGAGCAGGCCCGGCCTAGAATAGACATTTTCTCTTACTGAGTGACTGACTGACTGACTGATCCCATTGTTAAATTGTGTGTCGCTTGGAGAGGAAGCGACTCGTGTACCGCAGCTATTTGTACACTAGGTTACTGTATACAGCAATCCATCGATAAACTTTAAGAAGAAGAGCAGCAAAGAACTCCGTTACCGCGTTGTTTCTTTTCCATAATTCCAACAAATATTTGTTATTACTTCTTTTCTGTATTACAGCAGCAGATTGTTTAGAAACAACCGGTTTTGACGTTCCGTGGCCGTGGCAGTATAACATTATAGGCTCATTGACACTCAAATCCATTGAAATGCTAAATCTTTTAAGTCGGAGCTTCCATGGAGTTTGCAGGCCCACTGTAATGTTTCCTTGTCTCTGATATTTTATTTTTATATATTTATATTTAATGTTTCGTTTAAGCCCTTCCAACATAGGCTGAATCCCAAATGGCTACCTCTTCACTATATACGCTTACTACAAAACCGAATACAGTTGTAGAACCTACATAGTGCACTATAGGGCCAATAGAACGGCATTTGAGATTCAGCCACAGAAAAAAGAGTAACCCCGAGTGCCTGTTGGAAATGATTAACTTCTTACGTGTTTTATCACTTTTAGGAAACATACGAGTTTTCAATTCAATTGAATTAAATTTTATTTGTACAGCGCTTAACAATGGACATTATCACAAGGTTAATTTCCTACGTCAAGCAATTTGGCAAAAAAAGTTTAGGAAACATATTTAAATCGACTTGCATTAGTCTTCTATAAGTAGAACATATAGTGAATATAATGAAATTTTAAATAGTATTTAAGGAGTGAAATTCGTTCTGACAGCCCTACTATTGATCAACGTTAGCTGGTTAGCCTCGTGCAGCAATTTGTGACTATGAAAAGAAAAACATTCAAATCCCGGAGAACATTGGACGAGGGCGATAAAACTCAGGGGCTCAGGAGTTAGCAAAGTGGGCCAACACATTGGCAGTTTTGCAGAGGACACAAAGCCATTCATCAGTTGACGTTCATCTCCTTCTTCTCTTCCTTACACTGTCTCCCTTGCCCCCTTCTTCTCTACAGTTTGTAGTCAACATTGATCCGGTTCCAGGAGAAGAAACCCCGTATAATGTCCCTCTATGGATCTACATTGTTGCAGGCGTAGCAGGAATCCTCTTATTGGGCATCATCAGCCTCATCCTGTGGAAGGTACAGTAAGCACATATCTCCATCCTCATTTGGATCACACTTAATAAGACCAAATTCAACAGATGTCCATTTAACAGTATTTACTTCATATATATTCATGGTGGTATAATCTCACTTGCAATTTATATTGGACAAAGCTGAGTAGGGTCACTAATCAGGGACTTAGTGTGACTACGACCACATAAACAGATTGTAAATTAGTACCCCCACTTTCAGATGCTTATGAATACATACTGTGGTATACTCCTGTGGAATGAAGTACAGAGACCTGGCACCTCTCAGTGAATGGATTCAATTCAAGCCTATGACACTGTTATGGCTATACTTAATAGATGTTATGTCTACACTTCAATAGATATTTAGCATTTATAAACTGTTTCTATAACCATTTACATAACACCTCTATTAATGAACAAGCTTTGACTAACTAGCAGAGGAACTATCTTTAGCTGTACAACATTACGTATAATAATTGCTATTCCTATACTGTTAATAGTTTTGAATTCGAATGCCAAGCAACTACCAGCGGGTTTTTATCAGCCTTCTTACATCCACTTTGTGCAGCAGCACTTCCGCACCGTTAGTGGTTCTATTAGAAAATTAAAAACTGTCCAAAATGACAAATAGTTATTAATCAAACCTCGGACAATCGTCCCACCTTTCCTGCAGTGTGGTTTCTTTAAGCGCGCCAGTCGAAGGGAGATGTACGAGGCCAAGGCCCAAAAAGCTGAGATGAAGACACAGCCGTCCGAGACCGAGAGGCTGACCGAGGACTACTGAGGCCATGCGGGGGCCTCCATCGGCCCCCTGGTACCCCCTGTTGGTACCCCTTGGTAATGCAGTGACCATGGATTCGGCCCTAAGCTCCTTTTCCCCCTTCTTTTCCTATTTTACTCTGTTCTGCTTTTTTTCACTCGCTCCCTGTTTTTAAGCATTCTGCCCTGACTGGTGCTTGTTCTTTTTGGATCAGAGGATTTTCACTCTTCTCTTTCCTCTTTTTGCAGCCTAATTGTTTGCCTGCCAAAGTAAAACGACGAGTCGTCCTCAAACTCTCATTAAAACTGTCCTTGCACTCTGGGATTTGGCTTTTTCATTACAAAGCTGAAATTAACTGGTGTTTGGCCAAGCTTGTTTAGGGAACTGGTGCCATTTTCCCAGCTAATGAGCTCTTTTTAATGAAATTCTTTTCTACACAATGATTCCAATTACTCACAAATGAAGCATGGAAAATAACACCCTGCATTTCTCTGAGTGAACTTTATTGCTTGTTTTCACTGCAAATGACATTTAATTGTTGTTCGCTCCGGGTCCTGGCATTGAATCGCACATTTAATCTCTCATGAATGATGTTTATGTTGTGGTTTTTTTTGCCTCTCTTTGTTACGCAGTGTGGGTTCTTTAAAAGGGCCGTCTACTACAAGGTGATGCCTAAATACCATGGAGTGAAGATACGCAAGGAGGAGAGGTACAAGTTGAGCAGGGCTTTCCAGCCTGAGCATGAGCTCAACAAAAAACTCTGGGTCACCAATTGGACAGAAATGCAAGAATATTACTACTGAACTTGGAAGCATCCACCCAGCGTCTGATTGGAGGTTTCTTTTAGTAATTCCCGCCTTTAATGAAAAAGACACTGGGCATTACCCTTTTTGGGCCACCACTTACACATGACAAAGAACTGAGTACTGGGTGAATGTGCTTATTTGAAATATGTTGTTGTCTGGTGCAATATTGTGTTGCAGATCCACAAGTTTGCTTGTGTTTTCATGACTGAAAGTGTTCATATTCACTCAGACAGTCTGGGACATTTAGTTGTAATAAATTGATCCTTGATGAGATTTTCCAAATACTGAAAGTATTGCAGAAAAGGAATTTCTGCACGGATATACTGTATTTTGTGTATGCCAGTGATATTATGTTATGATGTTTAGTTTAGGACTTTTTAATATTGTGTGTCACAATGTCTTTAAATGTACAATGTCAATGCTACCGAACGATGCTTACTGACACTGTGAGTGACATGAAGATTTCCTATTCAGAGCAGTCTGCCTTGGAACTATGAATGATGGGATTGCACAGATTACATGTTACAGTTTTGTAGCCAGTATGAAAATATGGCCTGCCATTGTTCAAGCATTTAATCTCTTTATCTGGTAGACAGTGTAGAAGACCCAACAACACAGCCAATTAATGAAACACTCATGTCAATTATAGCACAGGGAAGAGGTACTGCACATCACTGAATTTATATATATTTTATATGTGCTTGGCCAATAAGAGTCAATACACTGGAGATTATACTTTTTTTAATGCAGTGTTTTTATGTGTTTATCTGTTTGTGATGAGCAGTGAGATTATCGTTCCAGTTGGAAATGACACTGTAATGTTGGTTTAAATGAGACTATGTACATTCAGAAAGAAATGTACTCTCTGTTATGTATTAGGCCAAAACATTGGGCTTCATTTGTCATGCTTTTTAGTCTGTGAAGTTATCAGTTATGCTTTATCACAGTGCTTTATCAGCCAAACCACAAGGTCTCATTAGATGCAGGACAGAAATCATTAGTACATCCAGATATCATGATGCAGTAATTCATGTGAGAGGCAGAACGTCAGTGTGGTCAGTTAAGATTTTTATATACACTCCTGGTATTAAAATGTTTTTGTACATAAAGCTATTGGTCATTTTTATTGTTTTTATGGCAACTTTTATGAATAATGTCTTTGAATTTTTGAATGTACTATATGTGAAATCAGTGTGCTGTGGTTTTCTTTGGACACCATTTTAGATCATTAACACATATTTAAAAGCTTTGTTCAGAAAGATCTAATCTAAAGGTATACATTGTGATGATATAATGAGGACTTGTTACATTTAAAACTACTTTTCTTTCTTATTTTTTTATGTTATTATTTTTTCATAGAGGTAACAGGAAGAAAAATCAATATATACATATATATATTTTTTACATTTTTTTTATTATTATTTATTTTTTTATTCTACAAAGCTATTTACCAATAAAATCAATCTAAAAATGCATACACAATTTGGCCTTTACAAACGAACAATTGAAAACCCACCCAACATTTAATTTTTTTTTTACAAATAAATTACAACATTCAGCCTTTGCTGCAACTATGCAGTCTTTGATGCATAGTCAAATAAATTTGACCAAAAAAAATGTATTAATAAATATACAAGACAAGGATTTTTGTGTTTTGTTTTTAGGAAAATAATAACAGCCACACAGGAAGTTTAGCTGACAGATGGTCTCCTCTTTTAAGCATCCTATTTGAGCTCCATCTGAGAGATGGATTTGTTGTGTAGGCGCCTGGATTTCCGGTATTTGTAGGTCAAGAAGGCTGTGGACACCAGGAGAACGATTCCTAGCACAAGGAGAACCCACTGGCTGGCTGTAGCTGTAGCTTCATCCACTCTCAAGCCCAAGAAATTCACCTGCCCCTCAACTGCAGCAGCTGCGGGACACAGCACACAGGGCACAGGGCACAGGACACAGGACACAGGTGAGGCACAAAGTGTATAAGTTTAATGTTATGTCCACTACTTAATAAATAGTGTCCCACTGACCCAAGCCATCTCTTCTGATTTTATGGAAATATAATTGTAAAGTTTATTTAGATGCCCAATATATTTACTATTCATTTAAATTATTAGCAATATTAATGGAAATAGACACACAAAAAGCCTTTCCCATGATTGGGCATTTTACTGCTTAAAGTAAATTTAAAAATGGAGGGACGCACAGCCACCTTCATCTTTTTGGTTAAGACTTACAAACAGCAGTCTTTTTTTAACACTTTTACTTCACCTTGCTGCTCTCAAGCCAAAGTGAGCTGAACATAATCTCTGTAATATAAATCTGATTTAAAAAAAATAATTATTATTCTGATTTTTAATGTTCATTTGAGAAGGAGACCCAATCACATAAAAGTTTTATTTTTCAGTATTGTTCCAGTTTTAGTAAAAAAAAAATGTAAATGGTCGATTTTGACCTGCACAAGCAGAAAGGTTAAGCAAAGTCGAGCTACAAATAGAACTGACAGCCCAACTAAACATCCCATCAGAGAAATTCAGTTTTCACACGTACTCGTTTGGATTGGCATCCAGCCGTATTCGGGCCAGCCGAGGACGTCGCCGTTCTTCTTGTTCTCCTGCTCCAGCCAGTTGATGAGGGGCTGGAAGTACTCCATCAGAGGCTGCACAGACATTTTGGGCTGGCCAGTGATCATGGCCATCGCCTCGGGCCAGGGCTTACTGAAGCCCAGCTGCATCACATCACTGGAGAGAGACAGGACACAGAGAGAGGGGTTACAGAGCACATCATTTTACAATTTAAAAAAAGTATAATTGTGTGAAGCTTCCTTGCTGTGCACTACATGTTAGTCCATCTGAGTCCATAACGTGTTGTTCATGTGTACATGGACAAATTTGAAATAGAGAAATGATGATTTACAATTTGCCTGGACAAATTGTCTAAATTTCATATTACTCTATTACAGTTTTTATATTTGTGGGTGCATGCTTGTATTGGAAATTTGTAATAACTTTTTAGTGGGTGACTGACCCCAGCAGTTTTCCTGCCTCTTTGGACTGATAGATGTCACAGTTGTGGAGGGGTCCAGTGTGGCCTGCAGCTTGACACAGAGCTTTATGGAACTGGAACTGGATCACGAAGCTGACAAAGTACCTGTCAGAGAAAACAAACCATTTTGCTCAAAATGCTTTGTGCATAAACGTTTACATTTTCACAAATAAGTAAAAAAAAATAAAAAATAGCTTTAGTATGAATAACACCCTCTTGCTCTTTTAACCTTTATCTTCCGTTTTGAGTTAAAGTAGCCCTTTTTAAATTGTATCAATGCTAAAAATTATTTTTCCAACATAAAACTTTGTGATGGTGAATGGCTCAATTTCTCTAATGAACATTAAACATCATATTCATATTACAGAGATTATGCCCAAGTCATTTTGCCTTGTGTAATGTGTAAACAGGGTGAAATAAAAGTAATAAAATGACTGGCGTTTGTAAATATGGAACAAAAAGCAGACATTCCCTCCATCTCATATTTACACTTCCACCTGTATTTAAACAATATCTATGTAACTATACACAGAAAAGCCTTTGCCTTGCCTGCCACCACAAGCATGGGAAAGGATATTATGTGTCCATCCTCATAAAAAGATATCAAGATAAGATATATTGTGTATTATTAATTTTCCACTCGTGTCACTATAAAATCTAAAGAGATGGCGGTGGCCTTTGCAACATCCATTGCTAGGTAGTAAACAGATTATGAGGGTTAATCATGAAACTCTTTATCATTCTGTACCTGACGTAGGGCACGTTGGCTGGGATGTGGAACTTGGCGCCTGGGTCAAAGTCTTCCTCTGTGCGGGTCACAGGCGGGCACAGGCCCTGGTATTTCAACCTGAGAAAAAGAATTGTAAAATCATAGTCGGCATGTGACACTAGCAATAAGCGTCCTGAACAGCGTATTGTTTAGTGTACAATACATCATATCTCTAATCTAGTCTAAAAGTTTGTCCACCGCTGAATTGACCTCTGAGTCTTACCTGAGGTTCCACCACTCTTTGTTGTACTCAACACTCGATATCCTGCCATCAAACACCTTCCACCGCCACTGGTCCATCAAGTAACCGAAAGGCAGGAAGGCGATTTTATCCAGGGCGATGCTCATCAGGAAGTTAATGGTGCTCTCTGTGAACAGATTGACACCAGATTAAGCAGCATTTTAAGATTCCTCAGACTAATCAGCAGAGTTGGAGTCTTGATCTCCTATTGTGAAGGTCTGGTCTTGATCCCACCTTTGCTAGTCAGTGCATTTTACAATACAACACATAAACATTGCTGGGGTAAGAGTGTGGTTATGTTGTAATAGCAACCTAGCATGATGTTAGGGGTGTGATGATATGGAACCGGTATGGTGGCATATCATGATAATGGAATATGAAATTGTTATACTGGAACACAGGGCCGACCTAGAGGGGGCGCCATTTTACCGAGCCGTCAAATGTATGACCAACTCATAGACTGTATATAAGTCTTCTATATTGTCTATATACATGGTCTACTACATAGAGCAAGCGCCTGAGCGCCCCAGTCATATGCATCATATGTGTCTCCCACAGAATGGAACGTTGACACACTAGCCCTGTATCAGACAGGATGCGCTAGCAGAACCAATGCACAAGCAGAACTGATTTTGGGTAGCGGACGTATAAAAACGAAGGAGTGAAGCTTGCACAGGGCACCAAATGTGCTCGGACTGGTCCTACGTGTAACATTATTGACGTCACAAAAATTTTATTTCCAGGTGCAGCGCATCCCTTGAAATATGCCACAGTAGTTTTAAAGCAACTGCTTCAGCCGTACGTAATGTAATATCCTCAAAAGGTCCTCAAATGTGCACAAAATGGCAACACGGTCCTGTTCCATTCTGATATACTCGCTGAGCTTTTCAGGCTTACCCGGATTGTCCTCGACCTTATCGAGCAGGCCGATGGTGTGCAGGTGTTTGGGTGTGGACACTGACAGTGCCAGAACGTCTCCAATGGCCTCGTGGAAACCTGGGTTGGCACCGTCACGGAACGAGATGGGCTGCTCCTTGTACTGGAGGAAATACTGCACATGGCCCATCTCATGATGCACTGTGATCAGGTCGTCCATGGTCACCACCGTGCACTGCTTGATCCTGGAAAGTCAGATAAGGGTCATTCAGCACATAAAGAAAGAAACAGTGGTAGTAGAGCAAAAACAATGGGGGGCATTTAATCTATTGTCTATCTGATTTTCTTCTGTATAGAAGGATAAATGGCGGTGCTTGTGCTTCTCTTTTCCTGTCTCATGGAGCTACAATAATGGCCTTTAAACCTACTCGGTTTAAAACACTTTATCCTCTGTTCCCTGAGGCATACCTAAAGTCTTTGCGGTTGTAGAAGTCCCAGGCCGAGGCATGACACACCACTTCACGGCCGTTTGTGGGCTTCTCCAGCATTGATTTGTTCCAGAATTCCTGAGGCATAGGCAGCAGGCCCACAGATGTGAAGAAGTTGTCGGACTCCTGGAACATGCGCACAGCGTTCCAGCCCTGAGAAAATCCAAAACAAACCTGCCACTGAGTTTGAAGAACATTAAAATCGGCCTCAGAGACTCAGAGAGAGCTGTCCAATTGACCACCAATATTAATATAACACAACATAATTGTCACAGCCGCCCATGGTGGGGAGTCCAAGAGAGCATAATTGGCCCTGCTTTCTGGGTGGGAGGGAAGGCATTACTCTCTCTCCCCTGTTGATCAGAGCGACACTAGCCAATCGTGGACATTTATGCGCTCATGTATACGTAAGAAGGTGCAGTTAGCACTTCGTTAGCAGATTGAAAAGATGCAGTAGTGGGCGGGCTTCATAGACAAAATAAAAAATAAAATAAAAAACACTTGCGTACTTTGTCTATCATAGGTTGTGTGACGTCCACCTGAGTAGCATCGGGGTAAGGCATCACCAGGTCCATGATTCCCGACCAGGTCTGTGCCCACATGTTTCCTGAGAGGAGTGCAAGAAAAAGAGATTGGGTTCATGGGTCAGCGCCTGTCTGTGGAGCGCTGGCGCCGAGGTGCACCGCTGGGTTTAGAATTCCAAGCCACTCCATGTTCAGCCATGTGGAAGCACTGCGTGTGTGATTGCACGCACACAAACTCGCACATGCACACATAGGAACTGAAGCCATAGATGTGTACTCACACACACAGGCACACACACACACGCTCACAATGGTCACGCTTGACACAGTCACGCTTGACGGTTTTGAAAGCACATTAAACCCTGCCGACTCTTTTGGAGTTGCCGCAAACAGCAGCTGAATATTAATGTAAATTCTTAGGAAATATGAAATACATATTCAGGCTTAGCTTCAAGACAAATATGATACAAGAGATCCTACAGGGAAAACTCAAACAAAAGCAAGTCTTTTTATATGACCTATTATTTCCTGTCTAAATCATTACAGCATTTATTGAAATGGCATATAGATATAGATCAAGAGCACATAGATTATTTTACTCAGTTTGTATTATAACCCATATTTCACTCCTTAAAAAAAGAGAGATTTTGAATATCAAAAGCAATGGCTTGCAAATGAAAAGTCACATGGACTTTCAGATCTTTACGACAGTTCTCACAGTTCTCTGGTATCAAGTAGTGTCGTGATGGAAATCTGATACATTCGTTTTAGTTTTACTCTTACCTAGTAAATGTGCGGGGATGGGCCCTTTAAGATTGATGCGCTCCCTTCCATACTTTTTGAAGAGCGCTCTCCGCACATACGAGTGGAGGTTGAGGTAGAGCGGCTGTAGATCTTTCCATAATGCCTCCAGATCCTCCTCGAAGGTGGGTGTTTCATACAAAGAGCGCCAGAAAGCCCCATTGTCAGCATGACCTGTTGAAGAGGCAATAAGTCATATGCTAGCAAGCCAAAATGACTAAAACACATAAAGAAATTAACCTTTAAAGAAATATTTACCTCCATTAAGATTTATGACACCACTAGTAGTTAAACTGAGGAGTGCTCTACATTTCGATAATCTACTATCTTTACCAGCATGCCCTGAAAAAACCAACACTTATGTTTCTATTAAGCTTTACTGTGGTGGGCCCCATTCTAACAAAGGCAGCTTTCATTTTGAGGCGCTTACCATTACTCCTGGCAGCTAAGTTGGCAAGCTCCACGTATCTCTTGTAGCTTTGGCGCAGTTCTCTTCCTGAAGCATTTCGCCAGCCCTGCCAGGCAAAGAGCAGCTTGTCGTAGTCCCTGGACTCAGCCATAATCTTATTTAGGTCTGGAAAAATAAAAAAAACCTCAGCTGTCAGACCAACATACCACAGCCCAGCTTGAATCACGCCATAAGACTGTTTACATTTGGTTTTTAGAAGGTAATCATTTGTGAATAGAGTATTAGGATGCTGATAATGATGATGTAATACAGTTCACACTGCTTTATAGAGACATGCTTTCATTTCAAAATTGTAAATTGTATTCCTTCAGTCAAAGCAATTGTTAACTGCTCTGTATACGACAGTTCTCACAGTCTCATAAAAGTTTTCAACACTAAGTATAGTATGAAATCTGTAAATATTTCATTTGTAATTTTGAACTTTTGTTTCACCCTGCCAGTAATTCCATTCATCCAATTTCATCAAACGTTACAGTACGTTACAGCTGTTTCATGCAAGTGGAGTTTATTTGCATAAATAAGTTATAAAACTATTATATTTAGTGAGGGAGGCTATATATATATACACAACCATCAAAACAAAATGTGTTCATTTTGCTAGTTAAAAGCCTTTACTGTATCATGTATTTTTTTGCCAGAAAAGAATCCGAAAATATTTTAATATCTTAATATATTTTAAGCCAAAACTTACAAACAAGGAATACTGAAAGCTTAAGCCTTTAAGGGGGACACCGAAAAATAGTTTTAAAAATCATGAGATTTTTGCTGAGATGAGATTTGAGCTACATTGTGAAATACAAAGAAACTCACCTGGATCCAGAGATAGACAGGTACCATCATCTTCACACACTTTAGCTACACTGTAAGTGGTCTCCATAGAGGCCAACAAATTATTGTACTGTGAAAAGAGAGATGATAATATTGGAACAGGTCAAACAAACTGTCATTATTAGCTTACTTGGTTTCTCAAAAAGTTTAAAAAAATTGTCTTTTCAAAACTGCTCTAGTGTATCGTATTTTTCAAACACATCTCATATACTAGAGGTACATATAGTGTTATTTTCCATATTTCAGTTGCATTCCAGCACTTTTAGGAAATCTTGCTCTTAAGCATTTGGCCTTTTTTTCTCTCTCGTACCTCCCTCAGTTCAGTGTCAGGGAGCACAGCCCTCTCCAGGTCACTGAGTTTCTTTAGGATTCTCTTCACTGAGGGGTCCTGGAAATCAGTGGTGTCATACTTGCGGGCCTCCAATCCGTAGATCTTTGTGTGATTTGCCATCTCCAGGTTTTTCTGCAGCTGGTTAGTAAAAAATATATATATATGTAAAAACATAACAAAGGACTAGAGGCTGAAGTACCATATTCCAAAATGAACTTGGGTCTCACCATAATCTGCTTGTTTTCTTCATTGATGTTAGTGTTGTAGGCCCACGAAGCCTCGGTGTAAGTGTTCCAGACCTCCTCTGCTGTGGCGTTGTACTCTGCCAAGAACTGTTTGGCCTGTGCCTCATCGGTTATTTTGTCTGCTGGGAATGAGAGATTTAGTATAATGTTAACTTATGTTACATTCTAACCCTAGTGCCACCTTTTTAGAGTTTTTAATAGCTGTACTGCATAGATACACATAGGTCTTACCAATGTCTTCTGGGTAGCCTTCTGGAACAGGAGGCATCCAATCAAAGTCAGGCCAGCCCAGTGTTTCACCTGTCTGCTTGTTCTGTTCCTCTAACCAGGTGGTGATGGGCTGAAAGTACTGCATCAGGGCACTGGCATCCATTTTGTTTGTACCCAAAGCCTCTTGCAGCACCTCTGGCCAGGGTTTCGAGGAACCGGCACGCAAGACTTTCCTTTTAAGCAGAGGCAAAGAAAACACTCAGCTCAAAAAAGCCATCCTCAGAGTACACATTCTAAACCATGACATATTGCATACCATAGTGGTCTTCACAAACACACACACACACACACAAAAAAACTGAATTTGCATTAAATTCAGATGTGTCAAATGTTGTACAACAAGCTGCAGTACAACACTTGTGTACCAAAAGACATTATTCTGTATTTAAGATATTCAAGCAAGCTTTTTGGATTAGTACATACTCTAAAACAGCCCCAGCCTTGATTGATCTATAGATGTCACACTTGTGTAGCGGTCCAGTGTGTCCAGCCTCCTGGCAAAGTTTCTGATGAAACTGGAACTGAAGGATGAAGCTCACAAAATACCTAAAAGGCAACACGTAGGGTGATGTATTCAATTGGCTTACTATCCTTTAAACATCATGCACCAGCTTGAAATAAATAATGATGCAGTAGCCAAAAATACCGGTTTGGTTTTATATTGTGAGGCACTGAGACAATGAAGCTGCTGGATGTAAGATTTAGAAATATGTTATTTCAAGCAACTCGCGGAAGAACATTTCGTAATGTGGGTTGTGCTGCGTCCTTCTCCACCGCGCTGATTATTCTGAAAGCTGTGAGTGGCAAGTCAATGCACATTCAAGGCTGTGTCCTTAGTAAGTAGTTTGCCTAAATATTGGAGTACTGACAAAATATTTAGTATCGTAGTAGGCTATGCAGTTTAGGATGCGGTACAAGTATTTGAGACTCAGAGGATGTAATTATCTGCTGCTTTTATGGTCGTTTCCTCAATATTACAGAAGCGTTATGAGAATAAAAACTTTATTGTGCACATTACCATGACTGTTACATTTACCGAGTACTACAGGTCAGGTACACCATGTTTTGGAGTCTTTTTTTATTTCCCTGACTCAATACATTTTTAACAAAAGCATCTTACGTGCTGCAGCTTCAAAGATTTTAAATATGAGTGAAACCCTCATTGCAGTGGCACTAGATTATAAAATCACCTGATGTAGGGAGTATTTCCTGGAATGTGATATTTTGCCCCAGGGTCAAAGTGCTCTTCTGCCCGTCTTACTGGTGGACAGATACCTTGGTATTTTGTTCTGTGAAGTACAAGAATAAGATAAGTTTATGATTACCTAGATTTTCTTGTGAATTTATACTTATCTATTTGTTACAGCAGTGAGCAGATATATAAAGTAAATATTCATTTCAGTCTGTTGAAGGAGTTTCTACAAGGAATCCATGTTAATGTGACCCAATCTCTGTTTTTTTTTTCTAATAAAGTACATCAGATATAAGAATAAATCTATAAGCAAAAGAGATTTTTACAAACCACAAGACCTTACCTGAGGTACCACCACTCTGAATTGTACCGTTCAGGTGGTGTACGTCCACTGAACACACCCCAGCGCCACTGATCAATGAGGTATCCAAAAGGAAGGAAGGCTATCTTCTCCAAAGCCATCTTTAACAGGTAATTGATGTCAGTTTCTGAAATACATCAAAGCAATCATTGGTCAAATCAATCCTTTTAATCACATCATTGACTGAGTTTAATTGATTATTGATTGACTCTTTGTAATTACCATTGTCATCGGTCAGCGTGTCCAGCAGGCCAATGGTGTGCAGGTGTTTGGGTGTTGAGACAGAAAGAGACAGCACATCTCCAATAGCTTCGTGGAAGCCAGGGTTGGCACCGCGCCTGAAGCTGACTGGCAGGTCCTTGTATTGCAAGTAATACTCTACATGACCCATTTCATGGTGCACAGTAAAGAGCTGCTCCATAGTTACTGTGGTGCATTGCTTGATCCTGTCACGGACAATGACAACACAGTAATTAAATATAATTCCTAGCCTTGAGCAGTTTAGAATCTTAAAGTTATATTTACACTATATTTTGTGAAATGGCTCAAAGATTTAATTATATGTGGGCAATAATGCTCCCTTTATGTATGTGGAAATGGCCCTATATTTCAGTGCATACGTTATCACACATTGCTCACCTGAAGTCCTCCCGGTTATAAAAGTCCCAGGCAGAGGCATGGCAGACCACCTCTTGGCCCCCAGTAGGCTTTTCCAACATGGACTTCTCCCAGAATCTGGGAGGCATCTCCTCCAGACCAAGAGAGGTAAAGAACTCTTCAGCCACCCGGAACATATGGGTGGCATTGTAGCCCTGTGAAAATGAAACTGATTTGTCATTCTCTTATATCCATTCTCCAGTATATGGAGTGCTCCTTGAGTTTACCAACGCTTTTCCAGGATTTCAACTTTCCTACGGGGCATAATTGAAGTTCTATCTAACTTGCCCGATCCAGCAAATCAAGGTCTTTTTCAAGGCATTGATTAGATTGATCGGGTGTGTTAGAACTAAATACTGCAGGAAGGTAGAGCTTCGGGATGGAGGGTTGGTGTACACTGGAAGATCAATAGGTGCGATTAGCTTACCCGTGCAATCATGGTGTTAGTCACGTCCACACTGGGCTTGCTAGGGAAAGGGACCATCATGTCATAGATGTTGTTCCAGCTTTGTGCCCACATGTTCCCTAGAGAAACCAACACATACAAGCCACATCAGAATCTTTCTGTAGGAAACAAGCTTTGATGGTACATACTGTAGGAAGAGTAGGAACTGACCAAGCAGATGTGCAGGGATGGGGCCTTTGACGTTAATGTACTTGGGGCCATAGTAGTCATACAGCTTGCGACGGACAAAAGCATGCAGGTTCAGGTAGAGTGGCTGTAGCTGGTTGAACAGGTTCTCCAGGTCCTTCTCGAAGGTTGGAGACTCATACCAGGAACGCCAATAAGCACCAGTGTCTGCAAAACCTGGAGAAGACACACCAACATGTCGCATTAGATTCTTCTTCTGCTGCTCTTTTGATCATGGTTCTTCTGCTATTTTTTTCTATTTTCTGTCCCTCATTCCCTAAGTCATGCACTCTCTTCATATTAAATTACATGCTCACCATCCATAGTGGAGGCTTTGTTGCTGAGCTCAACAAATTCAGGGTAAAGGGGTTTTAGTGGTACTCCAGAGGTGTTGTGCCAGCCCTCCCAGGCATACAGTAGCTTCTTGTAGCTCCGGGACGTGGCCATAGTCTTTGTCAGCTCTAGGAATACACATAAAGTGTTATTGCCTAAAACACTGTAAAAGAAAGCGCTCTTGTTAAACACAAAGCTGAAACATTTCTTCCAAGGATTCTTGAAAAAACAATAAAAATGGGAAATATATTTCGGAAATGGGGAGAAATTAAACTGCGTTAGTTACTGGGATTATTAGTTCATTAGTAACACATTGAAATTCTCTATACATTTGTGTTCAAAGTGCACAACAGATATAATTTCTCATATCGATCTTACTTTCTCATAAGAACACTACTAGTCATTTTGAGAGAGTTCCCAGTTTATGGTTAATAGGGTATGTTGTCACTAGATGGACTATCAGTGTGTATGAGTGACCAAGGTTCACCTGATGGTTTCTTTCAAAGTGTTTGTGTGTGTGTGTGTGTGTGTGTGTGTGTGTGTATGTGTGTGTAGTGGGAGCCTTTGGGATCTGAGCGGTAATGATTGATCTGTGTTTTTCTCTCTCAATGATGTTGCCTGAGCATTAAAGCTGTCACAGATAAAAAGAAGAAACAAGCTTTTAGATTTTTTTTTTCTTTATTTGATGAAACTCTGAAAGGACATGGATGGCAAATAAAACAGGCAAAAAATTTTTTGATTTGCATTAAATGAAACAGATAGTCTGCTGAAAATTATGTATTATCTGGAAAATAAATGGAGGACTATTTATAAAGTAGTCCGTTATTATAAGCACGTTCATGGTTGGATGGATGTCCATGTTAAGTTTAGGACTGTGGCCCTTAACAGAGAAAAAAATAGCCTGTGTTATTTGTGCTCTTCCAGTTAGATGTTGTTAAGAGCCACATTTCAAATTTACATTCCATTAGAATCATCCATCTGCACAGCTGATGCAAGCATCCTGCCTCTTCCATGTGTGTGTGTAGTTTGTGGTTTTGGATACCCCTTAACTTTCATCCCTCATTTGCATCTCAAAGACATAAGACCAAACAACCAAAATGGGATTAATACCCATTACATCAATAAATTGTGGTTGCTGAAATGCAGTAGACATTTACTTACCAGGATCCAAAGACCAGCACTCCCCTGGTTTAGGACACACCTTCGCAGTGGAATAGATGCTGTCCATCCGACTCAAAATGGAATTGTACTAAAAAAAAAAGAAAAGAGAGAGACATTAACAGCTTTCTTTGGCGCTGGAAGCTAATGCAATTTGGCAAAACAAAAATGCGAACAGAACTGAGTTTAAAGCCAAGAGTTGAGATCTCAAACTACACAAGAGTGACATACATATACAACATCTTGTTTAGGCAGAATTCTGTTTGTACACTTGTGTGATGTTATTCTGACCAATGCTTATTTCTTGTTTGGAGAATAGCATGCAGACCAACCCTCTCTCTCTCTGCAGAAGGGAGGTTGGCCGGTCCCAGAACATCAATCTTTTTGATGATATTCTTTAGGTCTGGATTGGTAAAGCTGTCCAGGAGTGTGTCAGGGAAAGCCCTCTTAGCTGTCTGTCCCCATGCCTCTGTGAAAGCTTGCATATCCAGATTCGCCAGCACCTGTACAAAACAACAGACAAGAACGTTAGAGAACGGTACAAAATCATTTCAAGTCAGTTTGATTGGCACTGCAGGCTTTACAACAGACGTGTAACAAAACAGCTTTACAAAATTTCTATTTCAAGCTCCTAATAAGCAATTCAAGAGTGAAAATAAGTAAATATTTCCTGAGATTGCTTTAGGAATCACATGGGGAACCCATTCTCCTCTGAATTAAACTGGATGTTGAAATTTTTACTTTTACAAAATAACCGTCTGGACGCTTTGCTGTACACTTTTGCTGGGAGGCTAAAATATTTATGAGTGATGTCTCCATTTTCAATCCTGTGCTTGTCTTTGATTTGAAGTAGCAGAGGATGTGACAGAGGACCTGCACATCTGTGTAAGTTAAGAACCGAAAACACTTTGTCAGTGTAATGTAACTTAATGTAGCTAAACACCCACGATATTTACATTCTTGCATTGACGGAGACAAACAGACTGACCTGTATCTTACAACATGAGCTAAATGGGAATAGCACATGACTCATAAATAATGGAGAACCCAGATAATGGAAGTTCAATCTCTAACTAAAGCTTTTTAGTGATGTACTTATCATTCTCCAATTTCAGAATGAGATTTTACATCCCACAAAAGCATACCAAACAAATATTTAAAGGATTCATAATCTGACAATTAGGCAGTTAATAGCATACACACACAAACACAATTTTGACACGTCCTGCTGTGACTGCCCCCGAGTCCCTCCTTTGTTATGTTAACTGAGTAGCCTGTAGCTTCTGCTGGGGCAGCACCACTCATAAGTCACTCTTGTGTCGCCATCGTTGACCAGAGAGAACTGTGGATCTTTGAAGACTACCCTTTTAACCCAAAGCTTGGTTTATCTCGGTTGTCTCCACCACTGACTAACAAGAGGAAAAGAAATGACAGTCCGTAAACATTAACTTTGGCCTCTCTTTGTCTTGTTCTCGTGATCACGTTTCCACACTCATGCTCCAGCAGGACCGTCTGTGTTTCACCCTTGTATTTTCTTTGACCTAAACCTCTCAGTATGATAAGGCGCATCCAAGGCCTTGACTACCCTGTTATGCAAAAACACGGAATGTTCATGGCCAGTTTGGGCAGGCTTTCTCAAAACAGGTACAGAAACGGAAGGGAACTTTTTTTTTTTTAAATGTGAGAAGGAAAAACAGTTTAACCTGTTATAATGACACTAAAAAGCCTTGTTGATATGCTTTCTTGTTGATACGTTTACTTTTTTTGCCCATTCCCTCCGCTAATGGAAGTTGGCCGAGACGATCCCCTACGCGTTGTCTAAATAAGTCTTCCATTACTGTACTGTGTTGATCTGATAACAGATGCCTGATGGGCCTAGATGTGATATTTCAGCTTGCGCCTGTTTTCCACCCCATTGTTTCACAACAGCAGCGTTTTAAAGGGCTCCCTATCTCTCTTCCCCTGAACGTTTTTTTGAGACTAATTAAAAAGGCCTTTTGACTGATTCCAGCAGGCTCTGCTCTTTGATCCGGTCCACTGCTTGACCCCACTCATGCCACTCAGTTTGACAGTCTGCCTTACAATCATGTGTGTGTGCATGATTATTATTATATTATTTTGTTGGCCCTGAAGCGAAAATTGGCTGGGGTGTGCATCGTTTTTTGTTTATTTTGGTGTAATTTGCCTGTCTTCTATAATATAGCCCACCTGCTGTGCACCTGCTGGATCTGATTGTAAGCCCTCTTCCTACTCATATAAGTCATATAAAACTACCTACTTAGTAGAACATGAAATGAAAAAGGTATAAAAGCCATATGTATTTACATATACTAGTATTATCATGGCTACCATAATGCCTGAGTGCTGAATGCAAATGTTTGCGGTCACACTACAAGATGGGCAGAGATGTACTTCAAAAGTTTGTTGCTGTGGAATGTTGGCGCTGGGCTTTGGGCTGAGTTTCTTCAGTATGAATTCAGTCCCACCCCTCTGCTCAGGACAGAGGCGCTTTGATCACCTCATTTGATCTGTCTGGAAAAATAGACATCACACCAGGCGGGCCTCGGGTTAGGCTCAGCTCACCGTGTGCCTCTCTTTGGTACGGTCCTTAAAATTTCAGCTCTAGGGAGTGTCGGGTTGAGCTCTAGGACTGAGGTCAGAGCTGGGTCACACCTGTTGGGCGTAACGGGGTTGGGCCGCTGCCCACATGCCCAGCTAGCGCTGCTGAACAGTGTTGGGACAGCTGTGTGGATGGTGAGAGACTTTGCAAAGAGATGCCTGGTGTATGCAATGGTGTGTGTGCTCCTTTAGAAGAGAAGGAATCCTGGGCCTCTGCCTCAGCATCATCGATATCCTGTTGACTAAGTCATCTTTACTTTTCATCATCTCTCTTCGATGATCTATATCTCTCTTCGATGATCTATATCATCCTCCTCTCTGGTGACTGGTACTGTATGAGTTGCATATTGCCATTCTGATAATGGTTAGTAGCAACAGTTGCAGTAAAGCATAGCATTACTAGAGATAGAAGTCACTGAATTTTCAATCCATCATTGACTGATAGCACTGCATATTGAGAAGCTGCTCTTTTGCATTTTGTTTCCTAGAATATATACCACACATACGTAGCTGTACGCTACACCAGACGTTGAAACTGCACTCATTTTAATCACAAGTTAATCGTAGGTTCTTTGAATACATCATGTAATAAAAATAACACAAGGAGACATGAATATGTGTCATTTTCTGCCCAGTGATTACAACATGAAGGTTTTGAAACACAGACTGAAACCTTACCATCCAGAGGGCTATGACAATGATGGTGGCATTCCTGCAAAACTCTTCCATAAAGCAGCAGTCATGTTTAATACTCATAAAGCACAAAATGTCTGACTAGGCTTGAAGGACTTGTGCAACTCTTTGATCGGCACACACGTGACACATTTCTCACAGACTACAACAACGACCACAATGACAGAGCATCTGGGTCGCACCGTGACTCATACCTGTTGCTGAGAATTGTGCTCCGTCAGGTTGGTGTTGTACGTCCAGCTGGCCTCTTTGCTGTAGTAGAACACTTGCTCAGCAGTTGAGTTGTAATCGCTCACAAACTGATTGGCCCCGATCTCTGTAGACTCGTACATCCCAGGCTGCCACTCAGGTTTCAGAGCCACGCTGACTCTGACGAGTGACAGCAGCAATGCGACCCAGCGCATTGTGGGTTCCATGGAGCGAAACAAAAGTGTAGAGAAACTCCAAGGAAGAGTGCAAGCTAAAAATAAACCTGGTTGCTGTGTGTAGCCCTCTGCA
This sequence comes from Olivaichthys viedmensis, assembly GCA_028565825.1. Classification (NCBI taxonomy): domain Eukaryota; kingdom Metazoa; phylum Chordata; class Actinopteri; order Siluriformes; family Diplomystidae; genus Olivaichthys; species Olivaichthys viedmensis. Next base: position 17,324,944 of record JAOUQW010000049.1, read on the forward strand.
GAAGTGTGTCTGAAAACAGTAGGTGAACACACCTTTGGATGGTCCTTTCCAGTGGTTCTCTTTTCCTATCTCTCGCTCTCCCCCCCTCTCTATCTCTTCCTCTTCCCCCCCTTTCCCCTGCCTGTCTGTCCGTTATTCAGGCTTGGAACGCTTGCAGTCGGCGCCTTTTAAGTGCCGTTTTAACCCAGCCCACACTCTCTAACAGCCTTCCCCTCACAAGCCGATGAGAAAAGGGTTAATTCCCTCCCTTTTCACTCCCTCCTCCCTCCCTGTCTTTCTCTCTGTTGCTCCTTGCTGTCCACCTCCTTACTATCACACCTCCCTCTCTATCTCCCTCTCCCTTGCTGCCTACCAGTTAGGAAGCAACTGGCTGCTGATAATATGAACGTGCAAGGCTTTCTGAGCCTAAAAGCCCACACTACTGCAGCTGTCATTGACGATAATAGTGTCACAAGCAGATGATGAGCTGTGCACTCTGTGCTGAGCTCTTGGTCTTCAATCACAGCACTCGGAATCTGTCAAACGGCTTATTCTCTCATGGCTTAAAGTGGATAAAGGGCGGAAGAGTGTGGGGGGCTTGAAGAAAAACTGAAATGTAGGGGTGATGAGGATGAGAGATAGGAGGGCATCATGTGATTTCCAGGGCAATTTTCTCCCCCAACGCCTAATTTGGAGAGCATTAACATCTCTACACACATGTGGGCTCCAATGATCTATCCCCCTTATAAATTCATATAAATGAATAATCCCTGTCTTCACCAAGAGGATTCCTTAGTGTTGCACCAATCTAGTAAAAAAAAATACTAGCTTCTCCTCAGTCCCTTTGTTTTTGTCATTGTAAAGCTACACAAAATAGGCTAAATTCACTTGCAACGTGCAGTCTTTCTGCCCTGATGATCCATTGTAGATCTTTTCTTGGATCAAAAGAGCCGAGAGAATTTTTTTAAAGAGAGAATCCTTATTTATAGTGGGATTCAGCTTAAAACTAGGCTTCGTTTGTGTGCATAAACCCACTCCTTGGTGTCCTCCAAAGTGTCAGGGTGTTTTTAAAGTCATAAGAAGCGTAACATCGTCGTGATGTCAACAATAGGAAACTGTCTGTCTCTCGGCAACAGAATGGAGTGAGCTTGTGGGCAATAGAGCTGAAATAAATTAGAGCAGAGGCGAGAATGAGAGAAGACAATGGAATTGGGCTTCATTGTATTGGGTCGCATTGGCTTCGTGATAACACAGAAATCGATTTAGTTGCAATGCAGAAAGCACCAATGAAGCATGGGATAGAAGGCAATTTCTTCCCAGAGCTGGGTAATCTTGGGGAAGGAAAAAGCATTACACAATCGTGGCAGTCGTGCCAAAATCCGAACCCCTGATTCCTGTACACAACTTAAAATGTGAGCCATCTTGAGGTGGGAGTTTTTGGAACTCAGACAATATGCTGCATATAAGGAATTGCCATAATCATGGCCAGTTTACTATATCCATAAGAATTTACTCCAAATCCTTGAGAAAATGATGTCATCCCTGTGGAATTTATATGAGTTTTTTTGGACAGTAAAGGGGCTTATCTAGTGTCACACCCAAGTCGAAGTTGATTCACTGAGCTAGAAAAACTGCACGCACAAACCCTTTAAAAATACATGCCAAGTCCTCTCCATGGTGTGAGCGTCAGCTTTTCCTACTTGTCAAACGCACTAAAATTATAATAAATAACATGGTGTATTTTGGCTATGTGCATTGAAATGTGGCAATGCCAGGAAAGACAGGCAAACAAAGTAAGAGTGAACTTGCACACTAGCCAAAACAGAACCACTGCCTTTTTTTACATACCCATTTGATACGTTTACCTGCCTGATGTATGTGAGTTCCAGTCAAGTTCTGGGTATATACTATAAGGCTACAAGTAGAATGACCAAATATTCCATGGTCCAGTACAAGACAGAGGGGTCGGGAAGGTGGTGAGCCTGGGTCATATACATTTTTATAACATTCATAAGGCTACAATTTTTGTCATATGACACCTTTCTTTTACATAGGGAGGAGACGGTATACACACCCATTCTTTTTAAACATGGTCAAAATTGACCGCAGCAGCAGGCAACTGCTCTGACATATTAATAGCAAAAACCTTAATTTTGTGTCAAGCAGATATGCCAACTCAAGTTTTAAAAATTTAAATGTATCATTAATGGCACCCCTGATCTCACGTCAACATAAATTAGATACACAGGGTGCCATTGACAACCAACCCCACTTACATTTACATGAATCACCGAATGGTATGCAAAAGAACCCTGACTTATACAGTACATTGTCAGTTTTGGGTTTCTGTCTGCTAACAGAAAAATGATAATGCTTGGGTCAGATTTTGCCTGTAATTTACCTGCATTTACCTGTGTTACAAAAGGTTAATCTATTTGGTTACTACCTACAGTCAGCTCCAGAATTATTAGCCCCCTTGGTAAAGATGGGTAAAAAAAGGTTATGAAAAAAATGTCTTTGTGGTTAATTAGCTTAATCTCACACTGAAAATATGACAGAAATGTAACCTTTAATTTAAGTAAATTTATTCTACAAAAATATTTAAAAATATATATTTTTTAACAAAACGTGTCACAATTATTGGCACCCCTAGAAATTCCTATGGACAAAATGTAACTGAAGCATGTTCCCCTTTATATTTTACTTCTTTAAGTTCACCTGAGTGTTCAGGAACTCTTAAGCAGCCATCCATGACTTCCTGTCACACTGGGGTATAAATATGAGGTGACACAGAGGCCAAATTCCCTTAGACATTCATCAACATGGGGAAGATTAGAGAATGCACAAATTAAATGAGACAAAAGTGTGTTGACCTTCATAAATCGATCTGTGATGTTGTGGGGGTGTTTTTCCTCCAAAGGCCCTGGGAACCTTGTTAGGATACACGGCATCATGGACTCCATTAAGTACCAGGAGATTTTAAATGAGAATCTGGCTGCCTCTGCCAAGAAGCTACAACTGAGTAGTGATTGGATCTTCCAGCAGGACAATGATCCAAAACATGCATCCAAATAACCACAGAATCAGATTTTTGACATGGCCATCACAGTCCCCTGACCTAAACCCCATTGAAAACCTGTGAGGTGAGCTAAACAGGAGTGTCCACAAGAGAGGACCTAGAACCCTGGAGGATCTGGAGAGATTCTGTATTAAGGAGTGGTCTCAGATTCCTTGCTCTGTATTCCCTAGTCTCATCAAGCATTATGGAAGAAGACTCAGTGCTGTTATAGAATAGAATGCTCCTTTATTGTCACATATACATATACAAGTACAAGTACAGTGAAATTGATTCTCCGCATATCCCAGCATGTTGGTAAGCTGGGGTCAGAGCACAGGGAGCACAGGTCAACCATGATACAGCACCCCTGGAGCAGGGAGGGTTAAGGGCCCAACAGTGGCAGCTTGGTGGAGCTGAGGTTTGAACCCACAACCTTCTGATCAGTAGCCCAGTGCCCTAACCACTGAGCCACCACTGCCCTGTTATGTTGGCAAAGGGAGGTTGCACAAAGTAGTAAATGCAAGGGTGCCAATAATTGTGAAAAAAAACAACTTATTTTTGAATAAGGTTTTTTTTATTTTCTTAGAATACTTACTATACTTAATGTACTTAAATTAAAGGTTAGATTTCTCTCATATTTTCATTGCGAGATTAAGCTAATTAACTACAAACCCATCTTTATCAAGGGTGCCAATAATTCTGGAGCTGAGTGTATACTATGGTCTACTGTATGCATTAATGTGAACAATGCACATTTTGCACAATAAGCATTCCGATCTCAAATACAGAACAAATCAACTCTTTTGGAGAATAGGTCACAATGCCTAAAATGAAGCTGAAATACAGGACTGTCCCATAAAATACGAGACCTTGGGTGTCTCTAGCTAGAAGTTAGCTACAAAGCTAAATCGCTGGTACAAGTTTAGCGGCACACTGTGATCTGCTACTGACCACTGCACAAACTGCAGAGAGGCACTTATTCTGGCCACATATGGAGAATATAAACTTCTTCGGATCACTTACTTAAGCTTTGATTTGGCTAAAGTCACACATGCAAAGTACATATTGCTAAATTTGCAGAAGAAGCCAGTTGAGGTGCTTGTGTGGGGAAAAGGGGCATCATAAATAAAACTGCTGATGAACAACAAACTTTCCACAGAGCAGGTCATAAACTGTCCTGAACTTGCAGATACACAGCAGTTCTCTGAATAATGCTCACCATCTTTATGACTTTGTGTTATCGAGCACGTCTGCTATCAAGGTTTGGCTGTTTTTGTTGTTTTGCTGTGATTAGTAGTTGATAGCATGCTGATAACTTCAGATATCTAAAGGACTTCACCTTTACTACTTCTTTTAATGGACTCAGTTTATTGTTACACTGTGCCACAAGTTTGATAAGCAATTAATTATATAAGTGATATTAGGAAACCAATTTATTAAAGTGTGTCTACATCAGCATTACTAAGGGATCGTTGAACTGTCATTGGAAGCGATTCACAGTCTTTGGACTTCATCACGCATTGCAATCACGTCTTACAAGATTTAATGATACAATCTGGGTGATATGGTGTCTCCATCAATATAAGACAAATTCCACCAATTTTTTAAATGCCTACATACATGTTATTTGATCTCTGAGTAGTCATTACGATTGTTTTTTTTTTTTTAATGAAAAACACACTATTCTAGAGAATTAGCATCTTCTGTTATTCCTGTATTTCATTCTCACTGCGATTTATGCACACAAGGCCATGAAGGGCTTTTGTGTTGAAACTGTAGCTAACAGCTAGAGCCAGTCAACACATCTAATGCAAGCAATAGTCTTACATTTAGCCTACTGATGGATGGCAGAGTACGAGAAAGTTGAGGAGGTCAGTTATTTTCAAAACGTCCCACACCTGCATCAGTGCGAACCTAAATATTCCATTTTAAATTGTAGCAGATCGATGAAGAAACAGCCAGAAGCTCCTCTGATGAATAATAGCTGGGGAAATTACATACAGGGCGTTGTAAGGAAAAGTAGTACCAAAGAAATTGATTTTTACAGATTTACTACGTTTCCTTTTTAGGCTTATCAATATTGGGATGACAAACAAAATGGCTATTTTTGTGTTGGAGATGTTATAACATTTGGTTCCTCTTACAAACACTGTAAAAAAAAAAAAAAGAGCGCAAGTTTCTCTAGAATGGACCATTTTAATTCACAACACTCCATATGACCTCCTTTACGTGCCCATGAGTGAATTATGCTAAAATTCCATAAGTCTGTGGAATTCCCCTTTAATAACTCTATCATCACTATTATTGTTTGTACTCAATGTAAGGACAATAAATGTTAACACATTAACATGAATGATTTCTCATTAGGCAGTGAAGACTTTTCTGAGCTCTTCAAACGTTCACATACCAGAACATTGACATGTTCATCTTAAAGGGGTTCCAAATGTGTAATTGCAGTTTTAGATACAGACCACAGGAATATCAAGCAAATTAGTCTCAATTGTCAGAACACACAGTCAGCAGCACATTTATGGACCTGTAGCCTACATTTTTCCAGTTGAGTTGCTTGCTATGGGCTGTAAAAAAGAAGAAGAAGAAGAAGCTTGATGCCGTCCATGAATCGCATGCTTCTATATTTTTCACCAGGCTTACTGGTGATTTAATTTAACTGGTTACTGCCTGTGTCCACTACAAGCCAAAATTATGGAAGCAAGCAGTGATTTTTAAAGTTTCAAAAATATTTCGCAACACGGCATGACCAACAAAACCAAATACGTTTTTTGTTTTTTTTATATTCCACTGATGTGCAATGATGTACTCTTGCTCTAACATATATGGGAAAAGGCTTCACACTCTTTGTTCTTAACAGTCCCTTACAGCGGTGTTTTTCATGATTTACAAACTTTAAATTTAACAAACGTTATCCAGCTAATCAAGTATTCAGAAGTGTTTGCTCAAACATGCCAGGATGCCATTAAAGCCAAAGTAGGAGATTTTGATGCATGTATAATTTAAGCAAAAAAAACCACATTACATTACATAATCTATATATACAGCATATTTTTTGTTGTTAAAATTGAAGTAGCATTGTTGAGTCAGAACAGAACATCACATGTACATTTCATTGGCATGAAAAAAACACCTGGCTGTTCTGTTCTGACTCAA
>JAOUQW010000049.1:17346495-17366988 GCA_028565825.1 Olivaichthys viedmensis
AACAAAACCACGTATCACAATTTTTGGGACCCCTAGAAATTATTATGAACAAAATCTAACTGAAGCATGTTCCCATTTATATTTTACTTTTTCACCCGAGTGATTAGGAACTCTTTAGCGGTCATCCATGACTTCCTGTTTCACTGGGGTATAAATATGAGGTGACACAGAGACCACATAGACGCTGCTGGAACTTTACTGGAACCAGGTTCTATGGTCTGTGGTATTTTGGAATAAGCGTTTTTTTTAATTTTGTTAGAATACATTTACTTTAATTAGAGGTTAGATTTCTCTCATATTTTCATTGTGAGATTAAGTTAATTAAACACAGACATTTTTTTTTCATAACCTTTTTTTACCCATCTTTACCAAGGGTACCAGCCAGTCTTTATCAAACTTATTCGTTGCAGCTTTCATAAAGGCGACACCATTGAATCCCTGTCGCCATCTTAAAGGCTGTTCTATTACTTTACCACCTCAAGTGAAGTAAATAACCCCTTAGAGGCCTGAGGGTTCGACATGACTGTAGGTTTAAGGAGCAGAACTCCTTTTCAAAGAAGATCTCCTTTTCAAAACAGTAAAACAATGGCAGATGAAACTGTTTTTTATGTGTAAAACGGGGCCATAAAATATTAAATATAAAAAATTTAAAATGTACTTAAGGGTAACATGACTTTGCCTAACTCTGCTAGCTGGTAAGCAATGTGATATTGCATCAGCTCTCGTACAGAGATGGAGTCAAGCATAGATTATGTTGACTCGATGTCTCGACCTTCAAGGGGTTGTCTAACGAACTTCGACTGAGCTTATTGATTATTGGAACGGCCCTTGAGAATAGATTACACAATGGCGACAGGGATCACCCCAAGTGTAAATGTCAATGGCAAACTGAAAAGGGTGTTTTTTGATGCAGGGCAGAACAGGAAACCAGTGAAGGGGATGATGAGTGGATGGTGTCAGCATGGAGCTGGAACAGGAAAGGCACAATCGAGGATTAGAGGGCGTCCATATGTTCTGCGGCGGGGAAGGACTGGGACAACATCCAAAGGTCTCCAGAGGTGTCGGGGAATGCTTTGGTTTTTGGTGCATGCCCCCTTGGTGATGACACTTGTAGATGCAACTGAGGTCCTACTCTCTAAGGCAAAAGGCCTACTCTGAAAAGGATGCCTGCAGGCTACTGGGTCAGAAGCCCGCGTCCTACTACAGCCGAGAGTCAAGCCCTTGGGGGTAAGAGTTAACCCAGCACTGCAGTCTGAGTCAACTGGGCGTCAACGCCACAGGATGTGGGAGAACATTCTCCATTACCGCTCAAGCCATGGCTCATGTACTGACCACCACTTGCTCGATGGAAAACCTACAGTGGTGGGTCCTAATCCTGGTGGGCCTGCTGGACAGCACGTCTGAGTGTTTCCCTGCACTGGCACACCTAGTGAACCTCAGGAAGGACTTGTTGATTAGCTGACGAGCTGTGTTTTGATGGGGACAACACTGAAATGCCATCTGACATCTTTTGGAAGTATCAGAGCGTCCAAAAAAAACAAACACCCCCCATAGTAGTAATTCAATTCTAGTGGGGGGAAATACCCGGATGCTTAAGTGGCCTCATGGGGCTTCTTGGTGAAGGGGAAGTGCTTCTGAACAGAACAAATACTTTGGCCACGTCGTATGAAAACGTTTTTTTATTTTTGTTTTGTTGCTGTGCTGTAGTGTCCGACAAGCATCACGCTCTTTCAGCGATAATCCAGGAACACGGCGTACGCTAAAGTTGCTAATAAGCGTGCGTAGCGTGCGTAACGTGCGTAGCGTAGCGTGCGTAACGTGCGTAGCGTAGCGCGTCGCTGATGCCGCGTTCACGTGCTCTCGCAAATGCCCACGTACGTCCTTTCAATTTTTCAATTTTTCAATGTTAACTCCCGTGTCACCGACTTGTTCACGTGCTGGACCTTCTCGTCACTATTTCACTGGCCCGACGGTGGGTAATTCTTTATTTAATTATTTATTTTTTCCTGAACGCAACGTATTTTTTTAGTAGCCGAGTCGCCAATTAGGCCGCACACATCTCGAACCATTGGTTGCATTCCATTTTATTTTTATTTAATTTATTTATTTTTTCACAATAAGGAGGAATATTAGAATATCAACGATACAGTACTGTTAGCGGCGCAAATAAACGCTTGGCGAGTGGGGAACAGGACAATCCGTGGCGCCTGTGAACGCAGCATGAGCGCGCAGGCCAAGCTGCAGTGTATAAACATTGAACAGCAGGGGGCGCCGCGTGGCTCCTCCCCTTCCCCGTGGCTCCTCCCCATCCCCGTGGCTCCTCCCCCTCCCCGCTCTGCAACCCTGAAATGACGTCATCGGCATTTTTTCAAGATGGCTGCAGTTCAGGGCCGGAGCGGAGAGAGAGAGAGAGAGAGCGCTAGCGAGCTAAACGGCCGGGTTTAACCTCGAAACGCGAGGTTATTCGAGTGGGTGCCGTTTTAAACGGTAGTCGTTTCCCCTCCTCGGACACACACACACACACACACACACACACACACACACACACACACACGGGTTTTCCCGACATGCTAGGCGGGGAGGAAGTGCTAACTCTGCCAGCACGGCGCTGTTGTCATGGAGCCGAGTGAAGACCGGGAACGTGACATTAAAAACGGCGCCATGGCGGAATCGGGTTCGTTAGACGGCGTTTGGTGATCTAGCTCGCGGCGTCGGCCGATGTGAGCGTGGCGCGCGCTGTCTCGCCGCTCGTCTCCGGCTGTGAACGTGGAGCACGGCCGAGCCACCGCGGGGAGCCGTGACCGCAGCGCGCAGACACCGAGTACGTGTTGTGTAGTGTGTGTGTGTAGTGTGTGTGTGTGTGTGTGTGTGTGTGTAGTGTGTGTGTGTGTGTAGTGTTGTGTAGTGTGTGTGTGTGTGGTGTTGTGTGTGTGTGTGTTGTGTAGTGTGTGGAGGTGTGTAGTGTAGTGTGTGTTGTGTAGTGTGTGTGTGGTGTTGTGTGTGTGGAGGTGTGTAGTGTGTGTTGTGTGGTGTTGTGTGTGTGTGTGTTGTGTAGTGTTGTGTGTGTGTTGTGTGTTGTGTAGTGTTGTGTGTGTGTAGTGTTGTGTGTGTGGAGGTGTGTAGTGTAGTGTTGTGTGTGTGGTGTTGTGTGTGTGGAGGTGTGTAGTGTGTGTGTGTGTGTGTGTGTTGTGTAGTGTGTGTGTGTGTGTTGTGTAGTGTGTGTGTGTGTGTTGTGTAGTGTGTGTGTGTGTTGTGTAGTGTGTGTGGAGGTGTGTAGTGTGTGTGTGTGTGTGGTGTGTGTGTAGTGTGTGTGTGTGTGGTGTGTGTGTGTTGTGTGTGTGTGTGTGTGTGGTGTTGTGTGTGTGGTGTTGTGTGTGTGTGTGTGGTGTTGTGTGTGTGTGTAGTGTTGTGTGTGTGTGTGGTAGTGTTGTGTGTGTGTGTAGTGTTGTGTGTGTAGTGTTGTGTAGTGTTGTGTGTGTGTGTGTTGTGTAGTGTGTGTGTTGTGTAGTGTTGTGTGTGTGTGTAGTGTTGTGTGTGTGTGTGGAGGTGTGTAGTGTAGTGTGTGTGTGTGTAGTGTTGTGTGTGTAGTGTAGTGTTGTGTGTAGTGTTGTGTGTGTTGTGTAGTGTTGTGTGTGTGTAGTGTTGTGTGTGTGTGTGTGTGTGGAGGAGTGTAGTGTTGTGTGTGTGTAGTGTTGTGTGTGTGTGGTAGTGTTGTGTGTAGTGTTGTGTGTGTGGTAGTGTAGTGTTGTGTGTGTGTGTGTGGTGTTGTGTGTGTGGAGGTGTGTAGTGTGTGTGTGTGGAGGTGTGTAGTGTAGTGTGTGTGTGTGGAGGTGTGTAGTGTAGTGTGTGTGTGTGGAGGTGTGTAGTGTGTGTTGTGTTGAGGTGTGTTGTGTGTGTGTTGTGTTGTGTGTGTGTGGAGGTGTGTAGTGTTGTATGTGTGTGTGTGTGTGTGTGTGTGTGTGGAGGTGTGTAGTGTGTGTTGTGTTGTGTGTGTTGAGGTGTGTTGTGTGTGTGTTGTGTTGTGTGTAGTGTGGTGTGGTGAAGTGAGTGTGCGGGGAACACGGATATGATGTGAGCTTTCGTTCCAGGTCGCTCGGCTCGCTGTGGGATCGGCCCCGGTCATGCCGAGTCACCGAGGGAGCTGATGGTCGCGTCCTCCGCCGCTCATGTTCCGCGTAACCGAGGGAAAATGGACGGACCGGACCCTCAGGAGGACCATTTCCGGCACGCAGACGGAAACGACGGCCGCCCGACGCGAGAGGAGAGCGGCCAGCACCGTGCGTTACCCCGATACACTAATCCAGCCAATCAGCGCGCCGCCGTCAACCTCCCGAACGGTCACGTGAGCTGCGCGTGCGATGCCCGTGACCCGTCTGCACCGTCCCAAATCTGCCCCTGCCATGACACGGGCGTGGTGGTGTCTAATGGCGAACTGGCGTCGTTGAATGCTGCTGCTGCTGCTGCATCATCAGCAACTGCACCTTCTACCAGTTCCATCTTGTGCGCTTCGAGCCCACAAGAAGATGATGATGATGAGGAGGAGGAGGTCAGCGCTTCCAGGTCAGGCCATAGGTCATCGTCGTCCAGCCCGGAGGCCGTCGATGGGGCTCGGGAATCGGACACGGCTTCTAACGGCTGCTCTTCGGAAGCTGAGCCGTGCTCCTCCCGGACGCTCTCGAGCCCCGAGGACGGCGAGTCCTGCCCCGACCCGGCGTTCGTGGACGTGAGCCTGAGCTCGAAAAACACGTACGAACTCAGCCGGCGCCAGAGCGCCCCAGACAACGTAGCCGACGTGGCCGAGCCGGCCCTGAGACAGAAGAAGCATGGCATCTCTGAGATCTTCGGCAGGTAGGAGCTCGCCTGGCCCTCACCTCCGGAGCTCTAATGGAAGGGTTGATTTTTTTTATTTTTTTTTTTTTAGAAAAAACGTTATAATGAAGCTAGAGGCTGTTGAAAGAACAATAAACCAACCTGAGGTGTTGTCCATCGTAGGGGGAACGCTAATGAGTAACTCAAGTCCAGAGTATGTGTCGTTAGTCATACACGTTCCACACACTGCTGACAGGCTGAGGCGGAGAAGCTCGACATATGCTCGTCAGCTGCTGTAATCAGAGCTGGCGTTCAGTAAGAGCGCTTGGAGGTGCTTGGCCTTGTGGAAACGTGGCCAGATGTTAATCGTTATCACATATAACATAGGGTCTGAAGCCAGCCCTCGGCTAGTCTGTGGTTTTATCCTGTTCCAGCTCCAAACGCACATGAACCAGATAGGATGGAAAAATGCTCATGACCTGGAACACAAGCAAAATGTGGACTGACTGAGGGTCCATACTTGGATTGAGAACATCTGACATGCAACACTCCAGAAGTGGACAGTGAAATTTCATTTAGTCATACACATCAGCGTCATAATCGGGTGTTTGTTTCTAGTCAGCTCGCAGTGCAATTTCATTTCTGTACTTCCGCTTGGGCAAAACGTTGGGCTGCTCTAGCCGTTGATTGACTTGCTGTTTTTTGGAGCTTGTGCAATATTTAATTTAAAGAGACTGACAGTGCAGGTTTCCTAGCAGATTTTTAAAATTTGCTGTTTGCCCCAAAATCACAAGACGCAACGGTTTCTTCTCCTTCAGCATTTAAAGCCCACTCTGAAAGGTGTAGTTCGGGCAAACTACACCTTTTGCCCGGTGTAGTCCCCCCCCAACCCCAAACGTAGCTGATCAGCCGAGACATGTTTGGCGTCCAAAGTTTGCTTCTTTAGTTTCGCACTGCAGCTTTGAGGCTAACGTAGCTAACAAGTAAGGACCGATCATAGCCTACAGTTTAGCACTGTGCAACCCGCGTGCCTTAGTCGTCACGCACTCGTTTCGAAAGACATCAACTGACATGAACTGCAGAAAAGGTCCAAAAATCAATATGCAACTCAAATTGGGCCTAAAAGAATTATCCAAATTGCTTCTCGGACTTTTATAGTAGCATGTAGTGTCACTGTAGAAATGGCATTTTTGACCTCCGTGACGTTCCCCCCACCCCCCTTATGAAAAGAAATGAAATAAATCCTCTGTCATTCGTTTGTGCCGTAAAACAATATTGGTTGTGCCGGTTGTTGAGATGTTACAGCATTATATATATATCGGTGTAAGTCAATGGCCGAGAGTGCCGTCACAGGGAATGAAATGTGTAACGTCCAAAAATCAAACAGGCCCAAACTATTTTTGTAGAGCACAAATCAGCACAAACGCATGACCGAAATTTGGTTAGATGTTTGGTTTTGAGTTGAGTGGGGTTTAATGCGCCGTGACGTCATCTCAGAAACCAAACAATCGTTTTTGCGGCTCAAACACGGCACAAACGATTGACATGGGTTTTATTCAATTTATTTTCCGATGGGGTGCCAGCTTCACGGAGGTTCATTTGTGGCCAAACTTAGTGCTTTGTTGTACCGTTGGACCAGGCCGACGTCTTCCTTTGTTTCGTCCTGGCGTTTCTTTTTCTTCTTCTCCAAATCTAACCCGTCAACACGTTCACTCTATGAGGATAACTAAATGTGTAATACAGGGCGCGCGTGTTTCGAAAACCGAACCACAGCTCTTGAGCTCGACCTTAATGCTGAGCGCAAACAATTCGCTGACTTCGCCGAGCACTCCAAGGTGAACGCTCGTGCTGTGTTCGAGAGATGCACCAGTCTGATACCGAGTATGGGTATCGGACCGCTCTTGGCCTGAAACGCCAAGTTCTGTACTGGAGCTGATTCAACACGTTTCCCAATCTGAGCCACTGACTTGTCTTTTTACACGCTTGTGATGTTGGCTGACATTTTGTCATCTTCTTTTTATGCAAAGTAGACTAGTTGGTATCATTGTTTCTCATCCTAAGCACATTGTTAAATGAAAGTGAATAATGGCAAACACATCGCTATGAGAAACAGGATTAGGAAGTAGGAGGCTTTATGGCAATCTGTACTACTCTCGGTTTTTGCAGTGTTGTATAGTGGCTGCATGCAAAACTGGGTTGCAGATCAACTCGCTGTTTTAGCGCACTCACTTCTGCAAAAGGCCTGCAGAAAGTGGAACGTTTCCAGGAAACGTCACTGCTCTGTGTTTTGCCTAGAGATTCATTTACATGACCGCACGCGGCCTCTTGGTTCTCTGTGAGACTTTGTGTCTTTTTTTTTTTTCTTTTTTAACCTCAACATTTGGTCTCTAGTTGAGTGGTAGGTTTTTTTTTTTTTTACTTTCTCCAATTGATATTCATTGAATGTACACCAGACTGTATTTTGTTTGTTTGTTTGGTCACAGATTTATATACTTGGGCCCAGCTTGAGTAAAATGTCAGTGCAGTGTGTAACACATGCTTCTTGATCGTGTCTTTTGCCAGGGGCCTGTTCACCAGGAAGCAGAAGGAGGCTGCGAGCGTTCCGGGCTGGAAGCTGTTCGGAAAGGTCCCGCTGAGAGAAAGCCCTCCCAAAGACTCCAAAACCATCCAGCAGGTCTGCTCCCAGAGTCGCACCTTCCTAAAAGAATGTCAAATATTTGGCCACGTACTGCCGTCTTTAATATCTCGTATCTGGCCTAGTGGTTCTCCCGCCATTACGCAAGACCACAAAAGCAACTCACATAATTTCCCTAAAGAGTATTGCAATCATTTCAGTGTTTCCCAATTGTGGGATGAGATCGGCTGGCGGTAAGGAGAGAGAGAGAGGGAGAGCGTGAGGGAAGGAAGGAAGGAGGTAGGGAAGGAGAGGGAGGGAGGGTGGAAAGGAGGTAGAGAGGAAGGAGGGGCGGAGGTAAGGATAGAGGGAGGAGTGGTAGGGAAGGAGAGAGAGGTGAGGAAGGAGGGGCGGAGGTAAGGATAGAGGGAGGAGTGGGAGAGAGGGAAGGAGAGGGAGGTAAGGAAGGAGAGAGAGAGGGAGGGAAGGAGAGGGAGGGAAGGAAGGAGAGAGGGAGGTAAGGAAGGAGAGAGGGGGAGAGAGTGTGTTCAGGGTTTAAAGATGCTCTATGATGCTGCATTGTCACAAATCAACACAGCTCCAGTTCACAGACTAAAAGTTCCTCATCAGTGGAGTAATGTTCGTAATGTTTGCGTAACCGGGTCTGATGGGATTACCGCGTGTGAAATTGTGTTTGTGTTAAAACTGACCAGCGTGATCCGTCGTTTGAGAAACAACCCCTTTAGTTCTGCAGAGAGCACATTTATCCAAATGTGTATGCTGTGATGTATACTGTTATCATTCAGAATTTTTAAAACATCATGTTCCTTACGTTCTCTTCTCAGTTTCTCTCCCGTATAGACTGAAAGTACACACGGATAGAAAAAAATCGGAAATGTACGCAACAAACCAAACAGGTCGAAGCTCTGTTTCCACGTGTTGGTGAGCCCTTGAAGTGGTTCATTAATTGCTGACTCAGACTGAAAGCGGATTTTGGGACCACTTTCTGACTTTTACCATCAACGTGGCAATCATTTCTTATTGATATTTGCCCAGTTTCTCTGACTAAAGAGATTTTCCATCAACAATGGCTTTTAATGTAATGTAAATTATTATTATTATTATTTATTTTTTGCTGCTTTATAAAGTGACCTTGGGTTTGAGGAAGGCGCTATATAAATTGAACATTATTATTATTATTATTAGTTTAGGGACCCGGACAACCTGAACTAGATGCCAGAACCTGTTTACTGTACACCTGAGAGGAGAGGAGCCGAGAATGAAACCTGATGATTTGATCAAACAAAGCGGTGGAGGGTTTCAGCAGCAGCGTGTCAAACACATGCCCTTATTTCACTTCTCTTTTAAAGCACTACAATGGAGTTCAGATATATAAAATGTCCCGAAGTTTAAAAACACGCCTCTTCTAGCTGGTGTGTGTGTGTTAATGAGGAATACAGGGCCGTCTGTTGCTGCAGTTAAAAACCAGACATCCAGCTGGCTGAATGCCTGCAGCCAGCCGTGTGCGTGTGCGCAAGTAAGAAATTTCAAGGGTGTGGATTCTGGCCAGGTTGTATCACTGAGTGCATGCTAAGCCTTTCTGCACGTTCAAATCTCTTCTCGTGTTTACCCTACGCCGCGCCGAGACAAGTAGGTGGCCAGTAGGCTGCTATCTCGGCTTCTACACTTTATCTACGCTCTCAACCGGTCTTGACCTACACCACCAGGTGATCTTCTGAGCGTTCAACACGTTCACAAACACGCCACGGCTCTTTGGTGCTTATTCCTGCAGTTGAGCAACGTGAAGGCCAGGGATGGAACGGTATGAAAAGTTCACCGTGTGGAGCATCCAATGTTTTATTTTTACAACAAAAAATAGTACTAAGCAAGGAAAAGGGGGGTGGGAGAGAAATTCATTTTAACGTTCAATCAGTTGCTTGTTACAGTGAGTACCAGTGGATTATAAAAGCACTCACTACAGATAATGCTCGTTATACTCGTATACAATATCAGGATGTCCTTAAAGTCCTTTAGCCTAAAGTACACCCTGGGATTTATCGCAGTATATAGTCATATACGATATATCGCCCAGCTCTTCTCATCTAGCATATTCCACTGATGTCGGGCCTGGAAATAATGTTTTTTTTATTATTATTATTGTTGATGTCATCATCTGTACCAGTATAGCCTGACGCTAACTGTTTAACTATTTCAGACCTCCTTATCATGATATAAAGTCGTATGTGTGATTAGGACTCGATTAGCACAGTGGTAGACTAAACGTTATCCAGTGCTCTCGAGTCATCCTCAGACTCCCGGTTGCAGGCAGCTTCAGTACACAACGGCCCCCGAGGACTAAACGCTGCACTTGAATAACCTCGCAAGGGCTCGGGAAGTGTTTTCCTGTCACATGATTGAACACACGCCGAGTGCTCAGAGCGCCAGCAGAACCCCTCGCAGGCTTCACCTGAGCAAGAGCCAAACCGAAAGTTAATCTCTAATAATAAATGAAAGGGGTCAGTCACACAGTTATTTCTGTGTGTGTATTTTTGAGGTGAAGTATTCCTTTAAGGATAGTTCTGAAGTAATTGTGTGCATCTATAAATGTTATAGATGTGGAATTAAACTGTGGAACAAAACAATTTTTTCATTTGTTGGGCTCTGCATAATTTTCCAGAGTTTGGGTTGTAAAAACTGAGTGCAGTGTCTTCTCTTTCTTTCTTCAGGACAGTAACCCAGGCAATCTCACCTCTGTTTCAACACCCAATCTCTTAAGCACAGGGGTATGCCTTTGTTGTTTTTTGTTTTTGTTTTTTTCCATCCGTTCCTCCTCTCTGTCGCCATTTCTGCATGGAGCGTTGCCGTCCGTCGGCCCATTTCAGCCATCAATGTGTCCCATGCTCGCGCCTGCTTCACTGGACGCTTGCCCAGAAGTCGTTTTGCTGGCTTGCAGTTAAACAGATGTGTTAGTCAGCCTGAGTCACTCACGGCCTATGCTCTTGTTCTGCTTTTCTGCCATATGCGCATTCACTTTCAAGTGCGTTTCTTCCTACGATGTCCTTATGCAGGTTCTGCTTGCTCACCCACTACAATCGTCACGCTCATCTTCCTCTCATTTCTCCTCTCTTAGAAGTTGCTTTGTGATCTATGCACATGTCTGGGGGGTCGGTAACCCTTCAAACCCTAATGAAACTATATGTCTGTTAACTCCGAGTAGCTTCTTGGACTGAAAGCTTTTTCTGCAGAAGTCGTCTATGGGGATTGTGGTCTTGATTGCACAAAACATGGAGAACAGGGAACTGTGTCTTCTCGGTTGGGTTCTCGTTAATGAGTTTCACAACTCGGTGCCGCAGGGCCTTCTCTTAAGAATCAAGACGTGTCCTCCGTCCTCTTTACTGAGCTTCCAGCACTCGTGAGCCTTCTTTCTCTCATAGCTGTATCAAGATCACACGCCATGGCCTAAAGGTCTCAGACGTCCTTGTGATCTCGACCCCTGTCATCTGTTTTCTCACTGCCTCATTCACCTTTCACACCTCCCAGATTGTTTCCAAAGCAATTTCTTAACCCTGCAACATCCATTCCGTTTGCTCGTTTTTTTCCTGAGGGTTTAATTGACGTTAAATGTTTTTTAAATGTTGTTGGGGGTATTTTTTTTGTGATGTTCACAGGAATATGAGGCCAAGGCCACAAAAGGAGCACATAGCCCATCCCAGCCCGGTCAAGGACGACGCAAAAATCTGGAGTTTGAACCGCTGTCCACCACGGCACTCATTTTAGAAGACCGGCCAGCGTGAGTACTCGGTTTTATTACCCTGTTTTCATGTGCATTTAAAAAATAATAATAATAAATTGCAGACATAAAAACCTGAATAAAATACAGAAAACAATACTGGGGATAAATATTGCTTGGGTTTGTTTGGCATATTTAATAAAGGGAAAATGTTTTTAAAATTAATGTAAACAGACTCATATAAGAATACTAAATAGTATGTCGAAATAGTACGCCACCAGTGGTCAGGTAGTATGTCATATTTGGGCATAGCCACAGGCATTGCAAGTTACCAAGGTAACTATAAAATTCTTTGTTGTGCCTGTTAAACACTAGATAATGCTGTTTAACCTGTTGCTGCACCAGCCAATCCTGGACAATTTCCACCTGGTTTTACCTATCCAAGTCTAAATATCTACAGATTTACACATTAGTCATCAATGTCTCATATACAAAAACAGTTTGACCTTCAATTAAGTTAAATAATTTGTCATCATTTACATTAACTCTGGGAGCTGTAAACGCATGCAAAATAGTCTAAAATACAAAAAGCGCTATTTATTTACTTACTTACTTACTTACTTACTTACATTTACTAGGTCACATAGATTATACACATAATTTTCTAAAGTGTTCTTTTAGGCGTATCCAAATGTGCCAAAATCTATCCTAATAGAATATTGTATGTAATCACTGCAGATTACATGCAATTGGTTTTTGGGTGACATTTATTAAGAAGAAAAAGAAATAAAATGTAAACCTGTAAATAAGGACTATATCCGTGCGTTGTTGGAAAAGAAAAACGCATTCTTCATGCATTACTTTGGTATTAATTATGGTGGCCGTTTTAGAGCATGTTCTGCACAGTAAGTTTGCTCACGTGCTAACAGTCACAAATTGTCTACACACGTTTAGACAAGAATGCAAAAAATAAAAATGTAAACCTGTAAATAACTACTAGGTCCGTGCGTTGTTGGAAAAGAAAAACGCATTCTTTGGCACAGCTATATTCCTGCATTACGACGAAATAAACCTATGGCGGCCACTTTAGATCATGTTCTGCACAGTAAGTTTGCTCACATGCTAACTGTGTAACGGTCACAAAATGTCTACACGCGTTTATACAGGAATGCAAAAAATAAGTCATCAATCGTGATGTGATATTATTATTATAATAATAACGGATAATAATATAAACGCATTTACTCATGTGAAGTTATATGTACAAGAATTTACTTCATGAATGGCATCGTCCTCCGCTGAATCTACTGTCGTTGCCTCTGAAACTTGCTCCCCTTCCGACTCTGAGTCCGTTTTTGTCAAGTATTCCTCGACTTCCTCCAGAGTGAAATGAGTTTTTTGCAGTCTCTTCGCCATATTAAACTTTTTTTTTAACTAAACTGTTGAAAATTGCCAACGATCGCGTGTAATTGTTCCTCCTGTTGCGCTCCAACACACTAACAGCGGTGCGCTACGTACGCTCTCGTTATAGCTTTGCGAAGGGCGCCTGAGGTTTTTAAAAAAAAG
Organism: Olivaichthys viedmensis; assembly: GCA_028565825.1. Classification (NCBI taxonomy): domain Eukaryota; kingdom Metazoa; phylum Chordata; class Actinopteri; order Siluriformes; family Diplomystidae; genus Olivaichthys; species Olivaichthys viedmensis. The sequence goes on from JAOUQW010000049.1 coordinate 17,359,215, forward strand.
TATTTTGTATTTATTTAGGTGTGAATGATCTCCAATCACGGCAACCCATATATCATTTTAAAGCTTAGAATGCGTAGGATTGGTTCAGACGGGTGTCGCTCATTAGTATGTGCGTTGCAAGCATACAAGCATGTTTGTATGGGGGTGTCATGGAGGTCAGAAACGCCATGATTATAATGCAAATGGCGACTGCTGACTGAAAACTACGGTATCTTTCTACAAAAGATTTTTTGATCACTGTCATCTTGGAAACAGCGTGGTGTTACCATATTTGAAATGATTCCATAATTGCACTAGTGTGGGAGTAAGCAAACTAAGAAAGGTTTTGGCTTCATTTGATCTAGTCACTGTTTTTTATTGTTGCGTTGATGGAGTATGATTTTCTTGATGAAAAAAATAAATAAATAAATTGACGACATAAATACGTTAAAAAGGACCGATTACTTCAGGAGGCGTGACGTATTCAATAGTTAGAGAGACGGGTGAAGCTGATTTCAAACTAACAGCTGCACATAACTGTTTAAAAATTCGGATACAGAGAGCGAAGTTGTTAATAAAGACTGAATTAAAGATTTTGGATGATGGCACCAGTTCTCTTTTTGTATAAAAGAAGAAGCAGCTGGCTGTCTTAGTCACGAGCCTCCAGCGTCTCAACCACTAGGGGGCGAATGCGAACAGGTTAAGAATGTTACCAGCCAGCTAACACCAATAGCTACAATGGACCCAAGAGAGAATGGTGTAAAATGACACCCTGTGCAAAGTCCACGGCGTATCATGGTTGCTATAGCTAACTGCTAAATATTTAGCGTTTTATTTTACGGAGATGGGACGGGCATTTCAGGCCAAGAATTATTTGAATAATATTATATAATATTCGACCTGCTGGCGACACATACGCACCACACACACACACGCACATCACATTCCACATTTAAATTTCACATCAGAAAATCCCCATGAGCCCTGGACTGTGCACATCAGCCTTTACACATCCAGCCATTATGTTTCCTTTAGAATATCTGCTCCCTCTATTCACGTAGTTGTCATCAACTGGAGCTCATTGGTCCAAATAAAAAAATGGCTCTTGGGGCCAGACTGGATTTGTTTAGCAAAACAACATGAAAACTCACAAAAGGATGTGTGTTTTTTGTCTTTTGTTTAAACCCTGCCACATTCTTGGTGACTTGGAATCATAATTGAGCTGTTTTCCATCATATATGCTGAAGCGAGATCAGTGTCTGGTAACATTAGAGCCTCACTGACCTCAGTGCCATATCAGGATACTGATAACACAATGCTGAGCTTACAAATAAGCCCTGCCAGGATGTCCTGCTTCTCAGCCTCTCAGTGTGTAGTCCTCGTCTCCTCTTCCTGCAGCTGGGGTGTGGTGTACAGTGAGCGGTGTAGCATTTAGCCCAACGAAGAGTTCGTTTCTCTAAGACAAAGCCCCAACGATGAGCCTAAGCTCATTCCAGGGCTCCTGTTTCACCACGTGGGGCTTTCAGGCCGTCCTCTTTTTCAGGCGCTTATTAAGAATGAATGATGGGGGCGAAATGTGAGAGGGCTTCGTGATTCCGGAGGCGTACAGACAAGCCTGGAGTGGGGGATAGTAAATACTGACACTTGGGTTTGAGTGTTCAGGATTGGGACTTGTCATTTCATAATGTGGACACAATGATATGAAAATCCTGGGATGGTAGTTATGGTCTGTGCCTGGTGCAAAGCTCTGCGGTTTTGGCACGCGTACACTCCTCAACAAAGCATCTAAATCTAAATTAGCCGGTACGTCTGGTGTAAATTTAGCGTGCAGTTACATAATGCATAATGATGTTTTGGTTTTAGGAGCCTTTCTGTGTTTTCTCCGGTGTTGATCGCTGAACCTCTTCACTTCCTTCTCAGTAACCTTCCTGCTAAACCCGAGGAGGAAGCTCTACGCCACCGGCAGGAATACGATGAGATGGTGGCTGAGGCTAAGAGGAGAGGTAAAGGCTGTTCACGCGTGGGTTTCTCTGCTTGCGTCTCTTCAAGTCATAGAAGAACCTCGCATTTCCTTCTTTTTCCTATCTATTGTCCTTCACTTCGTTGAGCCTGAAACATCCAATCAATGGCATTCCTTAGCCAGTTATGCTAAATATAAACTACCGTGTTGTAATTTATTTTTGCAAGGCAGTTTGCTCATTTGCAGAATACTAGCCAACTCGTTGTTGCTCATTACCAAAGTTGGCCCATTTACTAGGCACACTTTAGGTGTAAGAGTGGACCAGTGTATTGGGTAATTATTGAACTGTGTGTGTGTAGAGCTGAAGGAGGCCCAGAAGAAGAAGCAGCAGATGAAGGAGCGCTTCAAGCAGGAGGACAGCATCGTCAACGCCATGGTGGTGTGGAACACTGAGATCCTGCCTAACTGGGATAGCATGTGAGCAACTCTTCCTCCACCAAATACTGTCGTGTACAGCCTGGGGGGGGGGGACATTTTTTTTGTACCGCCATGGGAGCCTTCATAAAGACACAGGCCACTCATGGCCCTCTGATCATTTTAACGTTTTGGGTTTGGCGTTGGGCCTTGCATTGTCCCGCTGATGTCTTTTCATTTTAGGCAGCACCTGAGGTCTTTGCACAGTTTATACAGACGATATAACTGGCTCATTGAAATATTAACCTGCCTCTTTATTCCCTCTTGCCGTGGGGTTTCAGGCGCGGCACTCGCAGGGTTAAAGATCTGTGGTGGCAGGGCCTTCCACCCAACGTCCGGGGCAAAGTGTGGAGCCTGGCCATTGGCAACGAGCTCAACATCACACCAGGTATTTTAAATGATTAATGAGCCTTTTGAAAAATAAAGTGGAACCACTGGTTTTCTTAGCAAAATGCATATTTAACCGCTTTGTTAACCATTTCATGTATGTACACGTGTACGTCTTTCTTTTTGGTACAGAAAAACGTACATATTTTCAAGGTTGAGAGAGAAAAATCAAAATTTACATTAAATGTGCCAGGCATTTTTATTGCCTTTGCTACAAGAGGGATGTTAATACAAACATTAAATATCCAGAATATCTTTGCTTTTTAAAAAAAAAATATATTAACTTTAAAAAATTTCCAAAATACTTTAAACACCAAACAGAACCTCCTAAGAACTACCTTTTGGTGTGTGGTTTGTATGGTTTTGAACGCTAGTGTTAATTCCCTCTATAGGTGGCTTTCGCTTGTTCCGTCACTTTTCCCTACAATGATGTTTTGCAGTGTTATGTTAGCGCCGAGCTAAAGGTAGTTTGCCTGTCCATAACCATCCTGTAACTGCTGGAGTGGCACAGCCGCCACTAATACACCACGCAAATTACGTTTAGGCCAGTGTAAAAATTGTCACGTATTCATTGGTTTGTTGTCGCAGCACCTGCTTGAGGGTGAAAACTACGTCTAGCATGAAAAGAACCTTTCCGCTCTGGGTTTATGGCCAAGAGAAATCACGCTTGCTTCTTTTCTTCTCTCCTCGTCTTGGCAGAACTGTACGAGATCTTTCTCTCCCGGGCCAAGGAGCGCTGGAGGAGCTTCAGAGAGACGGGCAGTGAGGTCGAGGCAGAAGGTACGTCTGCACGATCGAAACTTCCTCTCTCTCCGGTTTCCTTTCTATCCTGCATACCAGGCACCAGGCCCACTCGCAACATGCTAATTTAACTGCAGCTTTTCCAGACCTGCCCAAGTCCGCTGTCTTCAGGCTACTGTTAAACTCCTCCAAGCTTTCAGCCAGGAAGAGCACTGACGCGATAGAAACCATGCCTTTTTTTATTTTAAATATTGCTTAACAAATTTATTTATTTATTTTTTTAAATCCTTGGAAAGCTCCGTCCAGACTCTCTCTCTCGCTCCGTTCATAATGAACTCCGCTTTAACATGATTAACACCACAGAGGCACTTATTATCGATACGCTGGCTTGCCTTTAGTCATCACAAAGGTATTATCTGATGCACGGTTCATCTTGCTCGCATTTCAAACCCTGCCGTTGTGTCGTCCGCAGCAGACAGTGGCGCGTCACTGGCGGATCGCGAATCCAGTCTGGATCTCATCAAGCTGGATATTTCTCGCACTTTCCCCTCGCTCTTCATCTTCCAGAAAGTGCGTTTCGGTCAATTCTTTTTAATTTTATAAATTTTTTTACACTGGCTGGCTGTTGAGGTTTGATTGGTGACCATAAATAAACTCTGGCCTCCTCTCGCTCCTTTCTTTCTCCTCTCTGTGCCTTGTTCTGTCAGGGTGGGCCGTACCATGATCTCCTCCACAGCGTGCTCGGAGCGTACACCTGTTACCGGCCTGATGTGGGATATGTGAGTATTCTCTGCAGAGCAAACGGTTAATAGTTGCGAAGGTCGTTGCACTTAAAACACTCAAACTGGATGCGTCTTGCGATTCAGAGAAGTAAAAAATGTGAAGAAATGAAACGATTCAGTAAGCGCAATTGTTCACCTGATGTTCCCGAGTGAGCTGGGCTTGTGTGGCACAGGTTTGCTGCTCATTTCGAATAATTTTTGCTTGACACAATCAGAAATCAAGCACACGAGTAGTTTTAGCGCGACCGGGCTTCACTGATGTGATGGAGTTTATGCAGTTTATCTTTTGAGAAATTCAGAAAGTCTTATAATAATATAAAAGCAAGCCATTTATAAATGTAAGTACTTATAGATATATAAATATAGAACATTTAAAGAGACTTTAATCTGGGCTCTACTGCAGATAGGTTCCCACCAATGCAGGTAAGTCTGTGGAACCTTAAAGACCTTAAAGCACTCAAAAGAAACGTAGCTTTTTAAACGGTTAACTCCTCTTGGATGGAGCGTTATGATTATATAGGTCGGTATTTGGGTTAAACTTGTTAATACAGTCCAAGTTTCAAATTTTTCCATTGAAAACCGAGACTTTCACGGCAGTGCATAAAAATAAATAAATAAATAAATAATAATAATTTTTAAAAAAAGGGTTTGTGGGGACCTACGCATCGGCTTAGTTTTGCTTGAACCTATCACGGTCCAATATAGCAGTGGGGGAGGGGGCGGGGTTTTTACCGCACAGGCTGTCTTCAATGTATTCGTTCTGTGCTGCTGCTCAGTGTGTGCCGAGTCGTTTATTAATGCTGGTTCCAGGTCCAAGGCATGTCCTTCATCGCCGCCGTGTTGATCTTGAACTTGGAGGAGGCCGCCGCTTTCATCGCCTTCGCCAACCTCCTCAACAAACCCTGCCAGATGGCTTTCTTCAGAGTGGACCATGAACTGGTACAGATCTTTTAACATCTTTACCACATTGTTTCATTAGTCAGCAGATCTTCTTCTGTGGTGTGTTCACTTGCTGCGCTGCACGTTCCGCTACAGATGCTGAAGTACTTTGCGGTGTTTGAGGTGTTCTTCGAGGAAAACCTTCCCAGGCTGTTCAGTCACTTCCAGAGCTCCAACCTCACACCAGACCTCTATCTGATCGACTGGTGAGTGGCTCGGGCTTTAAACAGATTGGTGGTGCTGATTTTTGGTAGCTTAAGTGCATGGTGTATATTTTAAAAAGCAGAAAGATCCATTGTATGGGGTTTTAAATGACTGCGAGTGTAAACGGGTGCATTGTGGAACTCGTAACGCCTTCGACGCGAAAAAAAAAAAAGTCGGAACACGTTTGCTGTTCGAGGGGTTCAAGTTGTGAGGGCGCCGTTGCAAGGGCAGCGTGGATGCCGGAAAACTCCTCACCGTTATGTTACTGAAAATGAGGCTAATGATTTAGCCGAATTAGCAGTAGGAGTCCTGCTAAGAGATATAGCCTGCTGACTGTAGTTATAAACATGCTATGCTTTATTGAGACTCAGTGCCTGTGCTGATTCGCATAAAATACTTTGTGTGTGTGTGTGTGTGTGTGTGTGTGTGTGTGTGTGTGTGGGCAGGATTTTCACGCTGTACAGCAAGTCCCTGCCTCTGGACGTGGCGTGCCGCGTGTGGGACGTGTTCTGCAGAGACGGCGAGGAGTTCCTGTTCCGCACGGCTCTGGGGATCCTGCGCCTGTACGAGGAAGTCCTCCACCACATGGACTTCATCCACATGGCCCAGTTCCTCACGCGTTTGCCTGAGCACGTCCCCTCCGAGCGCCTCTTCAGCGCCATCCACAACACGCACATGACAAGCAGCAACCGCAAGTGGACCCAGGTGTGTTTCACTGACTTATTGGCTTATTCCATAATTCTTTGCTAAAAAAAACAGTAGCTATTAATACACAGTCAGCTCCATAATTATTAGCACCCTTAGCGAAGGTGGGTTAAAATAAAAAGGTTATGAAAAAACGTCTGGTTAATTGGAAATTCAAACCATGTGTCATAATTTATTGCCACCCCTGCATTTAGTACTTGGTACAGCCTCCCTTTGCAGACATAACAGCACTGGGTCTTCTATAATGCTTGAGATTGGAGAATACAGAGCGAGGAATCTGAGACCACCCCTCAATCCAGAACCTCTCCAGATCTCCATCCAGGGTTCTCTCTTGTGGACGCCGCTCTTCAGCTGACTGGATTATTTTTAATAGATCATTCAAGACAATGTGTTGAGTTACTAGGATTTTGATAATGCTACAGATTTGAATGTGGCAAGTCAACCCACAGTGAATCCTCTTTGCCGGCAATCGCTGATCCACTCCGACAGTCGGTACTTGACGTTCTCTGTCCTCAGACTCGGCTATCGGGCACTTATCATGAGCGTCAAAACAAACATGCTTTCGCACATCCCCACCCACTCCGTCTCTACACCAAACACAGAAGTACTGCCATGATGGTGACGAATTGGAGGGAACAATTGGCAAAACATTTAGATGCGCATTCCAGGAATAACATTTCGGTGGTCGTGTTGAGACCCAAACAAATTGCTGAACTGTGCAGGGCAGTATTGCACCACTTATTTCATTGGCCATGTCAAAGTTGAAAATGGAACCTGCTTGCCTGGCCTGAGGAGGACCGATCAGGCTGAAATCGGTGTTCTCGTTGTTCAGGAATTAGAAGGAATTCTGTCATGGCTGATGTAGGATTAGTGCCGGTAGCATTTTACAGGAAATCAAGATGATGATGATGATGATGAAGATTTCAAAGTTAGTTTTTAGACCCCGCCCGTAATGCGTAGAAAGGCGGCACGCTCATGGAGTCGATATGGGGTATCGTGAAGAGACGATGAACATAAATGCTGTGTGTTAGGAGCGTTGCCGTTCCACCGAACTATATCGTCTCACAAAAGTTGAAATCAAAACTGACCTTTTTTTATAACCTTGTTAGCTCATGTCGTTGATCAGATTGTTCACGATTGATCTGTACTCATCACATAAAACACAAAGTTCTTCTTTGGCTGTTATCTTTCCCTAAAGTGCAGCCGCTTTTTCCCCACCTCTGAAAGGGCTCTAATTTTCTTTTCTTTTTTTAATAAATGTATTTATTTATTTATTATTATTTATTTATTTTATTATTTTATTTTTTTGGATTACGTCACCGGTAGAAATGCGGGCGCAATAATAATAAAAAAAAAGTGCTAACCAATCATTTTATGTCATGTTCCATAAAACATGACATAAATGTTTTATGTCATATGTAAATGACATAAATGTCCCCCCCAGTATCACAGCGATACCGATTTAACTTTTCATCAGGCAATCAAGTTCAAGTTCAAGTGGGTTTTTATTGTCATTTCTCCATATGCCTCGTATACATTGAAATGAAATGTGGTTTCTACAGGACCATGGTGCAACACGCAACAATACAGCAGCACGCTATAC
>JAOUQW010000049.1:17407129-17417590 GCA_028565825.1 Olivaichthys viedmensis
ACTCAGATAACCACTCTGTACAATTGTGGTGAGCAGAAAAGCATCTCAGAATGCACAATGCGTCGAACCTTGAGGCAATGGGCTACAAAGGGAGACCCTACCCAGTATTAGTATATTAGCACCTAATAACGTGCTCGGTGAGTGTATATATACATATACACACACACGCACACACACATATACTAGTGTTCAAAAGTTTGGAATAAGTGTTCTCAGTAATATAAACTCCATTTAGTTTCAGATTCATCTATAAAATGATTGTAATATGATTCTAGTGTTTCTGCACTTTAGGTTTCAAATAATTTGTAGAAAGCTGTAAAACAACATGTGTCCAGAATGATGACTCCAAAATGACTATGAAAGTTTTATAGCATTGAGAGTGATGTTAATATAAACATTAATACCCAGAATTCCTCTTTTTTTGGAAAGCGGTGATCAAATCTTGAGGTGGAGACTTAAATATTATCTATGTAGAGTCATTTCTCCTTTATAATAACTTTTTCCCAAATTACTTTGGATAACAAACAAAACCTCTAAAAATACCGTCTGGTGTGTGGTTTAATATTAGATATATTAGATCTACCGCATTGTAGAAGAGTTTAGTGAATAGAATAATGACTGTTCATAAAATATGACGACACGTGATTCCAAACTTTTAAACGCTAGTGTATATTGCTACACTGATACGAACTTATATTTATACGCATATGGATATGTGCTAAAGTCATTAGTACACCCGACTCAGAGCTACTGCAGAGCTAAATACAGAAAGCTGCAACAGTAAACAATGGCAGCACATATTCTCAGTAACCAACATCACCTGCTTGAATAGTGTGCACGTTTACCCACCTTTTGTTTTAGAATGTCCACAGGGGCCTGATGTGCCTTTAGCTTCTTGTTCTTGAGGAGGATCTTGCGCCTGAGCTGCCATGGTGAGGGGAGCAGTGGGTCATCTGAGAAATCGCTCTCAAAGAGGAACTTGGTCACCAGCTTGTCTCCGAACACCACCTTCAAGTCACAAACGAATACATGGAGGTCACTACACGAGAATTTGTAGACCCAATACAGTTGTAGCAGTTAAGATGGAGACAGAGACATAATGCAGAAGTATTCCAGGGAAAGTGACAGGGGTGCGAGCGAGCGAGCAAAGATCTCGCACCTTAAAGATCTCGGCCATTTTGCGTTGCTGAGGCAGAGAACAGTGGTTCTCAATGGACAGGATCACGGGCATCTCAGAGTTCACGAACGCAGAGCGATTGATGGCCTCCACCACGTCCTATGGGAGCAAGGAGAGGGACGTCAAAAAGATAGAGATATAACAGAGTACGGTCTTCCCAGATTTAAGAAAAAGTAACTTTTGTCCCCCCAAAAACGGACCTTGAAGGGGATTTTGGTGGTAAGTGTGTGCCCGTGGTAAATGACTGGCATGCCGTCGTCGCCGTCCCAGCAGTCCAACTCCACACTCCTGCATCCCTGCAACAGCACCTGCAAAGAAGAAACTGGTACTTTAGCTGAGCGCTGCACCCACAGCTGGAAATCACAAGCATATTAAATCACATTCCATATGTATAATAACCTTACAGCCCAAGATCACCATTTTCAGGACATCATATTTTCAAAGAAAACAACATTGTAATATGGCATTTAACTGGTTAACCTGGGGCTAATTTATGCTAATATGTTAATAGGTGAGATATCCGCTACAGCATCCACAATCTTATTTATGATTTCTTTAGCTCGACCCCCCCAAATAACATGGCACTTGCTGCTGAGTAACTGCATTACCTGAGGATGAGAGAAAGGAAGGGTGCCATCTTTTCAAATTATATTGCAAGTTGTGTTATCTGAAAACAGAGATTTCTTTTGACAATTTTGTAAACGGTATATCTTTGGTCCTCTAACGTCTCAACACTGCCTCACTTCACATGGTATTTTCCTAACGTGGCATTCACTCGCGTCGTGGCACCTGAGAAAAATCCGGACTATCCAGAGTTTTCAGAATAACGGATTGGTGTGCAGAATACATTAGTGTAAAAAAAAAAATCTACTGATTTCATGGGTGTCATTGATCATTTAAATAAATATGTGGTCCCCAGCGCTTATATAAAATATATATAAAACATAACAGCAGTCATGTAATATGTTGTGATAAAAAAGTTTTATGAAAAAGGTTCTAGATCTAGTTTCTAGTTTCCAGAAAGATCTATTCCAAAAACAAAGTCACAGGCTACATTAATCATATTTCATGTAAGCCGTTATGTAATAAGGTCATTTCTGCCTTGCAGGTTTACATAAGCTGATTAAAGTGATCTTATCCATTAGAGATGTGTTTAATAATCCGCTGCTCTGACCTGACTGTACAGCTCCACTGAGGACTCTCCTTTCAGCTGGTGGCCGGTGAGGTACGTGTTGTGTGACGATTCTATGTAGTAGTATGAAAGCGGGCACTGCAGCTCATCCGAGTTCACCTGAGACTCCTCGTTTTTGGAGGCAAAGTTGTCCTTATCCATCAGGAACCTTAGGAAAGAAGATATCACACATTACTCCGCTTTAGTGGTTGCTTCTTTAACAATACAACTGCATTATTTCGGTTTTGTTTCTGTCATTTTTAATCACATCAAGTTATTTAAGTTTTGGTATGAGGTACTGTCTGTAAAGAATGCGAATCATCTGCCGTGTGTGCTGGATTTTCAAGGGCGGCAGAGAGAACAAGTCACAAACCTGGCAAAGCCTTCAAAGGACATCCAGCCCATCTGGCGCATGCTCGAAGAAGGCTCGAATTTCTACAGTAAGACAGAAAGAAATTACACTTGTAACTACATCAGTGTTTAGATGTTTAATGTTCCCTAATATTTGTGGTGAGAGATTACTCTTTAACTGCCAATCAACAGCTGTCCTCAGTGAAGAGAAAGGCAGTAGGACACAGTTATAGCTCTAAAGTTCAGCGCCATTGTGTTTATACAAAGCCTTCCAACCACCAGCCTCACGTTACAAGGTTTAAAGCTTTGCTGTTTTTACCCATCAAGTGTCTGCAATGTTACCCTCCTAAAGAATTCTATAAATTCTCTAGTATATGATTATGACCTTTTAAGTGGCCTTTTTTGGGAGGAAATTAAAAAAAAGGGTCCTCAGGCTCACCTGGATGATGCTCAGGATCTCGTCATAGGTCAGGTGCTCTCGCTGGCAGTTGACCAGGAAGTCATTGAGCTGCGGGATGGCGAGGCCTAGCACGCCCAGAGAGGAGTGCTCAACGCCTGTGCCGTTGGTCACAATGCTAGCAGTGGCGATAGCGTCTGAAATCTGCTTCTGGTTTTCCGACATCTGCTGGCGGGTGCGGATGAAGAGGCCGAGGTCAGAGCCGTTGCGGGTCAGCAGATCTGCGGGAGTGGGTGTTGCCTTAATCAGTATCATTTGCCATTATGCAACAGGTCTCAGAGTATGATGCGTATATCAGAACATGCTGAGGAATACTTCCTGACCGATACACAAGTGTAGTACTGGTGACTGGACATTTATGAGTTCAAATCCCAAGACTACCAGAGAACCTCTGTTGGGTTCTTGAGCAGGACCCTTAACCCCTAACTGGCTCAAGCACTATGCTTGGATTGCATTCTTTCTCACTTGTAAGTCACTTTGAATTAAAGGGTTTGCCAAATGAATGAATGAAAAATAACTCTTACTGACCATATAACATAACACTGTCATTTTTTTTTGCATGTTTTTCTTTTTCTGTGTGCTGTTGATCAGAAATCAATAAAATCTAGTTTAAAAAAGGAATATGTTGGACAAGCACAGACCTAGGTCGGGCTGAAGCCCTGTTATTTTGTCGTCGATTCTCAGTGTGGTGTAGAGAGGCACCGAGTCTGGGCCTGAGCGGCTGCAGGGAACAGCATACGTGTCGAACAGATCCTTCAGGTCCTTCCGACTCCGGATACTGCAAAACATAAATCCCAAAAAATAATAATATTAATAAAATTAATAATCTTTATAGTCCCTGTAAAGTTATTGTCACAAGTTAAGAGCATGGGATCAGTCAGCCAATGATCCCATGCTCTTAAAGTTCATGGGAAGATCAGAAGCAGGAAAGGCGTAGCACCTGAATGACTTGAAGAGCTCCACAAACTCGACAAAGCTCATGATGCTGTCCGAGATCATGAGGTTCTGGAAGCCACGGAAGCAGCCTTTTCCCCGGCCGTGCCAACTTCTGGTGGTCCATGCCCTGAGGACAGAGGAGCTGAGACACTGAGCACAAACTGTTCCAAATCCCAAAGGAATAACAGAAAAAGGGTGCGTGCTGTACATTTCATGCTAATGTAATAAAAACAATTTTATACTTATACCGCACTGTTTTCAGAACTCTATTGCTATTATGCATTATATCATCATTTTAGCATGTCATTTTTCTTCTGTAAAATGTTTGTATTTTGTCTGTATGTACTTTTTTGGTCTAAGTAATTTGTATGCATTTTTTATTTTCCCCTTTGTGAAGCATATTTTGATGCTTTTGCTGTCATTACTGTTTTTTGTTCTTGTCGAACACATACAGTACTATATACCATACTTTGTTGTCTCAGTGTCTTCTAATTGCAGCTTGAAACAAGTATAAAAGCTCTTTACCACACTGAACAGTTCTGCATATGAAAAACACAGTATACACTGAACTGAACTGCATTAACCCCTTAAAGTTTATTATTTATTACAGCTTATTATTCAGTTATTTATCTTAAAATGTATTTTTCAGTAACTGCTATTAATTTTTCAGTAATTAAAATGAAATTAATAGGAAAGTTATGTAGTTACTGATACGTTTCATCATAGGACTATTGGAGAAAGGCAGCTAATGGAATGACCTATACACTCAGCCGAGCTCAATTTAAATCACACAAGTCAGATGCTACGGTGTGTTCAGTAACGGTACTGGCCTTACCCGGGTTGGCCTTTGGAGGTGCAGGGTAGGATGGGGGATGAGTGGGGCCGGGTGGGGATGGAGCTGTTTACAGTGGATGAGCAGGAGGGGTAGAAGAAGGAGGAGGTTCCAGGGGACTGGGCTTTGGTGCTGGATGAAGAAGAGGAGGATCCAGGGGTGCCAAAGGGGCTGGAGTCGTCTACAGGCATGTACAGTACAAAGATTAGCACATTATCTCTTTTTTTTTTACTTTTCCAAAGGGAAACACTTTTTGAGTACAAATAATATTGATTTCAAACAACTCCCTTCTTATAAAGCTACTGCAAGAAATCTGCCTTTACTTCTTTAGAGCTTTTAAAAGGATGTGTGTTTTTACAGCACATTCTTTATAGCTAAAACACATAGGTCTGGCACCCATAATAAAAAAATTAAAAAAAAGGTCAACAAAGCATAACATATGAAACAAAAAGGATACATCTGAAACAATCACAAATCAACGTGACAACGCGAACAAAAAAAAGCTGATCCATTTAAAATCAGAGTCAACTCACCGTTCTCGTCCTGCTCTACGCTGTCTAAAGGATCCGAAGACCTCCTGATCAAAATCTCCTTGCAGCTTTTCGTCTTGCGCGAGATCATCTCGTCATCAGTTCCGTCGCCGCTGTCTCCCTGAGCACATCAAATAAGAGATTAACAGCCACTCGGGGGGGGGGGGGGGGGGGGGAAGGGGAGCGAGCCTCAGGGGAGCAAGCCCAGTTTTGGCTTCCCCTTACGAGGGCTTTCTTCTTCTTCTTGGCGTTGGAGCTGATGCCCAGTGGGCTGTTCTTCTGAGCGGTGGTCTTCTCTGTACTCCTGCTGGTCGAACCCATGTTCCAGCGCCGACCCCCGAACAACTCGATGACCTGAGCCAGCGTCGGTCCCTCAAATTTACCATCCTCCAATAGGGAGAAAGAGAGGTGAACAACGTATGATAAATAGAAGAATAGTAAGTAAATATGCAATCTATACTTTTTCAGCCTAATTCAGTGGTTCTCAGTACTGTTCCTAGAGACCTACGGTATGCACGGCATGTTCCTGTTTTATCCCCACAAATATGCAGTGCATGGGCTTCCCAGGAATTGGACTTAGAGCCACTTCCCTAAGCAACTGTGGGCGTATATTCATATTACATTTTATTGCAACAACTGCCTAACACTCAACAATGGTTTATTTTATCAAGATAATGTTTTCAAAAATTACTACATGTTTATCTGCAGAGGTGAAAAGTTCTTAAGTAACTGTACTGTGTTACTTTACTTTATCATTGTAGATTTGTAGTTTACCCGAGTACAATTAAAAATTAATGCTTGTATTTTCACTCGTTTTTATCATTTCCATAAAGAAACTTTTTTACTTCATTTTTTATTTAGACCTTCCAAGTACTCATTACAAATCTCAAAAGATAATGACTTAAATTTTTTCTTTTTCTTGGCTACCTATTCAATCAGTTGTGTTTCTTTCCATTTTAACTTCCCTCTAAAACATCCAATCAAATCTATGCCAATTTGGATAAATACTACAACCAATCATCTTTGCACAAGGACTGGCTATTACTCTCAGTTGCTCTTTATACATTAAATTTACTTTTTTTTTTTTATATAAAAATACTGATCTCATGAGGAATTTGTACAAATTCAAACGAACGAGGGTGATGTGGTTCAATTTTGTTAAATTTTATAGGAATTAAGTCGTTAATAAAAGGTACTAATGCTGACACTGCCACAACCCTAACCTTCAAAACTTTTCATATAAATTGAGTCGTGTGAATACTTATAAATTTGCAAGCGTGAGACCATGAAGAAAAATGTCCTGAATTCTAATTTCAGTTAAAATTGTTTACTTCTTTACTCTTAAATATAGTCAAGTATTTTAAAATACAATTTTTAAATAAAGTATAATTTTGAATAGCTACTTTCTATTTTTAATTGAATAAGATTTTAACACAATTCCCAGACTTTATCTTAAGTATTATTTATCTGCACTATTTCCAGCCCTGTAACTGATTTGCATTTTTACTAATAAAGGAAGCTCGGCTTGCATTGCATTCAGGACTTCGAACACACTGCGCAGGTGAAATTTGTTGACGTGCAATCACTTACTAGCTTCTCATCTTTTTAAACCTGGCTTTTAAAAATAGGATTAGTTCTTGCATCAAAGAGCTAGCTGACTAACATAACTTGCTAGCAAGTTACGTACACTGAGTGTCAGGCCACGTTAGTTAGCTAGATTTAAGGGCTTGACCTTTGGCTTTGTGTTCTTTGATTAACCAAAATACTTAATAAACAGGCAGTTAACTAGAACCATGAACAGAATTATGGGTTTGCCTTTACAGAGAAGTATAAAATGCTATGCGCCTTAACACAAGGTATCTTCAAAAACAGCCATCTTGTGTTGCCCCCCAAATTGGACAGACTTGCCCACAATTGCTGCAACACTGCTCAAAAATGCCCAAAAGGAACAAAGTCTAGTGACAGTATTTTGCATGTTGAATATCACAGTATGCTATATAACCAACTGTCAGCACTTTCTTACTGCAACTAACAATGAAAGGTCCGGTCGGCATTCTCAATAACCACTCATATTTCCACAATGCCAGCTGCTCGTTATTCCATTCACTGTTGAGAAAAACAAGCCTTTAAATTGCTCCTGACATACCTGGTAGAGGCTGATGTACTGCCTGCGTAGCCAATGCAACCTCTGGTCCGGAAACCTCTTCATCTTCCTGATGGCACTGATCAGCTCCTGCAGGGCCTCATACAGCACGGATGCCGTGTGTTGCGGCGCGACAAAGTGCAGCAGCCTGTTGTCGGTGGTATGCAGCCCGTAGAGCAGCGTGACTCCGTTCTTCTCGGTGCTCAAACCGCACAGCTTGTGCTGTAGGCGCACCACGTTGATGTCGACCCCCGGGTGGCCCATGAACACGGCCTTGACGGCACTCAGGTCGAGGACGCCCTCGGTGAGACCGCACGCAGCCGCCTGGCCCTGAGGGAGCGGCTCAGGCACGATGCCCCTGCTCCGGCTGCTCGGAGGTTTGACCCACGTCAGGGTGCAGTTGTCGGGCTGCAGGCGGAGCACGCAACGGGCTGTGAGGTGGCTCTCCTGCTCATAGTGAATAACGGTGGCTCCCTGCAGCAGGAAGCGGTGTACGTCGGCAGGTAGCGAGAGCGCATACCAAGGCACCAGCTCTGTGCCATGGCTGAAGGCGCCCTCGGGCTCCTCCAGGCTCTGCAGGTCCAACTCTTGATTTGACGGCTGCTCCGTCAAATCCCCTTCTGAATCGGAAAGGTCCCCGACTAGAAATCTACATGGGAGGATAAAAATGAAAATCATAATGCAATTAAGACAAAAAGCATCTCAAATGAGTAACAAGTGATTGTGTTATCTCTGCCTTCGTATGCTACAAGGTAAATTAGTCTTTTAAAGATAGGGGAACACATTGCAAATGAGAGGCATTTAGTCAGCTTCAGCGCTCAAAAACAAACAATTCAATGTAAGATTTCAATGCAAGAAAGGTTAGCCGTGTACCATGCATTTGCACACATTTGAGCAGGATTACGTCACAGGCTACTGAAAAAAAGTCACCACAAACTTTGAAACACACGCAAGTGCAACAACTTACAGGACTCGGCCTGAATCAGAGGCTTTCCTTACAGACAGGCATGATGGAGCGACAAATAACAAGGACAGAAGAAGGAAGATCAAAAATCACAACAGTTTTGCATTTGTTTTGACGAATAACAGTAGTTAGTGCATAATCCTCTGCATTAAAGCATGTTCACCTGAAGACAAATGGACCTCTCTTTGCATTATATTGTATGCTTGTATGAAAGTATAATGACAGTAAACATGAACTAAATTCTAAACGCTACCCAAAGCATCATGATTTTTGTCTGCATGGGAGGATAAACTCAGAAAGAAAGGCCAACTAGGAACAGACACATGGAGCAGAGTTTACAGAAGAGCGGGACAAGGCTCACTTCAGAGCAACACCTGAAGATTAAGACCCTCTCCTGAGATTTCAAAACATCAGGAACGAGGCAACAAACACAAGGAATGACAAAATCCAGCCAGAGCCCCATTTTGACACCACATTAATAACCAGGATGCACTCATTCCCCCCTAAGACACGCGAGTGCTGGTCCTGAGGACAAACAGAGATAATACTAGGGCTCTCTTTCCAGCTACTCTCTACTAATGGATTAACAAGAACTGTAATAAATACATCACGAGACAAAAGACACGGAAACAACGTAAACAACGGGGACGTGACGGTTGTTGTCATGGCAACCGCCACGCTAATGTCTCGCGCTCAGCCGGGCGCGTGACACTATACAATAGATTGATGAAACAAAGTTTGTACAGTCAGGCTCTGTTTCAACCCAAAAGGCATTAGAAATGAGAAATGAGAAATAAAAAAAATAAAAAAATAAAAAAACATGAGCAAAATGTCCTGGCTAGCCTGGGGTCAGATAGCCTGGGTAAGCTGTTAAAGCTTTTTTTTTTAAAAAGGTCAAGGGTGAGTTTGTTCTTGCGCTTTCCACCAGATCCTATCTCTGAATATCCTTGGTGCAAAAAGTATTGTACCCCCCAACCATTCAGGTGTGCCTTTAAAGGCTGGCATGCGGTCTTTACAAGCATTCCAAGCCACCGTTTTTTGGGGGGGGGTTTTTGTAAAAAGAGAAAAAAAAGGGTTTTGAGGTTCTCAGAATACACAGTGAATTATTTTTTATTGATTAATTTAGTGGTTAAAAAGCAATCAAGACGAAGACGAATGTTGGGGTCATTTCTGATCTCTCTTCATTTCTCTCTCTGTGTGTGTATCTCATTCCCTCTCCACGGGAAGTATGACTTCCTGTTTCCATGGTTCCCTTATTTCACACTGATTGACTCTCTGACTGGAGTGGCCATATTGCAAAGAGCCCATTTAACATACAAATACAAATACAGAATTACGAAATACTGCTGTCTTTTTTATTTTTCTCCTGCGTTCTTTCCCTGATGGAGAAATTATGCTCCAGGACGTAGTGTTTCCTCCGGAGCAGACGTTACCTAAGCAGCCTGAACCATTTGCTTGTTTTTTCCCCCCTGTCATTTTGCTGTGGTGGCCTGCATGTCCGTCAACTGGTTTCATTAGCCGAGTGGAAAACAGACCTCTAACGTTATGGGTTCATGACGCAGCTTTTTTTTGTCGAGACCCATGAAACACTTTTGTTATACGTTCGCCAGCTGAGTCGCATCAATTTGTAAACTTCACAGTTTTTGCGCAATTGGTGTTTTTTCAGTGGCGAGGTTTACCGCAGTGTGTGTACTGTGAGTCACGCTTCCTGTCATTTGGAAGGCATGAAGCCAGAAGACGAGATGAGGGAATACATGGGAATCAAAATTAGAGCTTCTGGTTTTTACACCTTTAATCGTATATCATTCAGAATATGACGTTTCTTTGTGTGTGTGTGTGTGTGTGTGTGTCTCTGTGTGTGTCTGTGTGTGTTAGAGACAGAGAAGTGTTGTTCTTTTTA